>JBBUKS010483107.1:0-16294 GCA_038050645.1 Hedychium gardnerianum
AATTAGTTCATTCTGATATTTGGGGTCCTTGTCCTATTTTGTCTAAACCTGATTTTAGGTATTTTGTTACTTTTGTGGATTTTTATTCTCGTGTAATTTGGTTATATTTAATGAAAAATCATTCTGAGTTATTTTCTCTGTTTTGTGTCTTTTGTGCTGAGCTAAAAACTCAGTTGAATACGTTCATTCGTACGAAGTAATAATGCCAAGGAATATACGTCCGGATTATTCCAATCTTATATGGGTAAAAATGACATGCTTCATCAAACCTCTTGTGTTGATACTCTATCTCAAATGGTGTGGCTGAACGTAAAAACATACATCTTAAAACTGCACGAGCCCTTTTATTTCAAATGAATGTTCCTAAACCTTTTTGGACTGATGTAGTTTCTACGGCATGTTTTCTCATTAACCGCATGTCATCATCTGTTCTTCATGGTGAGATCTCTTACAAAATCCTTTTCCCCAATAAGTCATTATTTCCTGTTCACCCTAGTATATTTGGTAGCACTTGTTTTATTCGGGATGTTCATCCGCATGTCACTAAATTAGATCTCAAGTCTTTGAAGTGTATTTTCCTTGGTTATTCTCGTTTTAGAAAGGTTATAGGTGTTATTGTCCCAATATTAACAAATATCTTGTCTCAATTGATGATACCTTCATGGAGGACACACCTTATTTCCCATCCTTATCTATTCCGACTTGTCAAAGGGAGGATGATGATTCTCGGAATCGGCTCCTGTCGAGCCTCCTATTATTCAAGTCTATTCCAGGCGTCAACCTCTTGATTCATGTGTTGCACCTACTACTTCGTCATCAAATCCAGTCTCGCGATGATCTTTCTATTGCGTTACACAAAGGTAAACGCCAGTGTACTTATCCTACTTTTGTTTCTTATAACGACTTGTCGTCTTCCTCTTGTTCTTTTATTGCTTTACTTGACTCTATCTCTATTCCTAAAATTGCCCGTGAGGCCATATCTCATCCTGGTTGGAAAGCTGCAATGATAGAGGAGATGAATGCTTTAGATGACAATGATACTTGAGACTTGGTCGATCTACCCTCAGGGAAACGAGCTATTGGATGCAAATGAGTATTCGCAGTTAAAGTCAATCTGGATGGGTCAGTTGCCAGATTGAAAGCTCGTCTTGTCGCTAAAGGCTATGGTCAGACCTATGGTGTGGATTATTCTGACACTTTTTCTCCTGTTGCAAAGTTGACATCTGTTCGATTGTTTTTTCAATGGCTGCTACTCGTCATTGACCTTTACATCAACTTGATATCAAGAATGCTTTTCTTCATGGTGATCTTCAGGAGGAGGTGTGTATGAAACAACCTCCTGGTTTTGTTGCTCAGGGGGAGTCAGGGCGAGTTTGTCATCTTCGAAAAGCTTTGTATGGTTTGAAACAGAGTCCTCGTGCCTGGTTTGGAAAATTTAGTCAGGTTGAAAATTTTGGTATGATGAAAAGCAAGTATGACCATTCTGTGTTCTACAAGTAGTCAGGAGCTGACATTATTCTGTTAGTCGTATATATGGATGATATTGTTATCACTGGAAGTGATACTATAGGAATCTCATCTCTTAAATCTTTCATTCATACTCAATTTCACACGAAAGACTTGGGGGTGCTAAAGTATTTCTTGGGTGTTGAAGTTACAAGGAGTAAAAAAGGTATATTTTTGTCTCAAAGAAATTATATCCTCGACCTATTAACTAAGACAGGAAAATTAGGGGCAAAGTCTTGTAGTGCTCCACTCAGAATATGCACTTTATAGGAGATGGAGAACTATTTGATCATCCTGAGAGATATCGAAGGTTAGTTGGGAAGTTGAATTACCTTACCGTGACTCATTCAGATATTGTATATTCGGTTAGTGTTATGTTTATGTATCTCTAACCGTTCATCATTGGGCAGCGTTAGAACAAATTTTGTATTAAAGGGAGCACTCGGACGGGGTATCGTATATGAAAATCATGGGCACACTCATATTGAATGTTTTTCAGATGCAGATTGGGCAGGTTCCAAAATGGATAGAAGATTTACTTCAGTTTATTATATCTTTGTTGGAGGAAATTTAGTCTCGTGGAAGAGTAAAAAGCAAAACGTTGTGTCACGATCTAGTGCAGAGTCAGAATATAGGGCTATGACACAATATGTGTGCGAGATAATATGGATATATCAACTCTTGACTGAAGTAGGACTTAAAATTTCAGTACCAGCTAAACTATGGTATGATAACCAAGCGACTCTTCATATTGCATCGAATCTGTGTTTCATGAGCGAACTAAGCACATTGAAATTGATTGTCATTTTATTCGTGTGAAAATTCAATAAAGCTTGATTTCTATGGGATATGTGAAGACTGGAGAACAACTCGGGGACATCTTCACAAAAGCTTTAAATGGGGTTCGGGTTGATTATCTTTGTAACAAGTTGAGTATGATTAATATCTATGCTCCAACTTGAGGGGGAGTGTTACCGGAATATATTAGTTATCATATTATCGGTATATATTAGTTAATATATATCTGTCAATTAGGCTAATTGTCAATTAGCCTAATTATAGTTTCCTAAAATAGATCCCTAGTTTGTATATAAATATGCCTGACTCTTTGAATTTTTTTTTATCTCAAATAACATGTATAAGATGAACAGGGGGTAGATGTAGGGACTGAAGTACTCTACGTGTCATCCTTTGTCTCCCCTCTTTGGGGTTTTGTTCACCGATGACATCCAATTCCTCTGCTTGAGGGATTTGCTGCTTTTCTTGAGTGTATAGGAAGTCTCTACCATCGTGAGCATGTACACGCGTTAAGTCATGGAGCACCAAAGTTTAAGCTTAGATGCCAGTTACTGCAGTTACATCACTTGAGGAGCCTGATGGCTAGGCATACCTTGAGAGAAAATATTATTAAAAAAAACCAAAATTGCTTATATGCGAGTATGGTCCTGGACAATGCATTAGGTATATATTATTTATATGGATCAGTTTCAAGTCATTGGTAACCTACCCTTTGAGTAATTTAATTGGAATATATGAGAATTAATGACACATTCTCACAACCTATCTGGCATCTATATTTCATGACTTGTGCTCTTCCATTCACTTATAGAATGGTAAACTGAGTGTGTATAGGAAATCTTTGAATTAGTCTATGCATTAAATTTCACATGTCATCCTTCTATATCTTCATCTTCTAAAATTTTCAAATGAAATATAAAATGTTAGTTTATGCACTGAAGAATACTTGTGCTAATTCATGACTCCTACACATGTTTGTTTGAAGCTAGGTTTTTATATGCCACCATCCCTTTTTCTCATAATTATTTGTTATAATTTCTTGTTTAAAAATAATTCTTCGTTGTATCAGTTTTATTTTCAATTCTCCTTAAAATTTTTAAACTAGATACTAACAAAAGACTCTTCTTTCTTTGATGCTGTAAACATGGTGCAGCTTTTTTTTTGTCCTGAATGAAACCATGTTTTCACCTTCTTTATGATGTTGGCATCTTGTATTGACCTACATTGATCTCCACCTCTTTCTTTAGCTTTATTAAATTACTTAGCAAATCTATCATTGGAGCAAAGGTGAAGCCGTTACTTTAGTGGCCCTTCCAGGGCAGCCACACACTCTCTGGAAAGGGATAAATCACGGGGAGCATTTGCTCTAACGCAATGGCCCTTTGCACGGTGGAGGTCAGGTATCCAGCGAGACATTTTGTACCTACTGGGAATTGACCACAAGACTTATTGGAGCAACCACCCATGCATGTACCAATTGTGCCAACCCGTGGGGGCACTTAGCAAATCTATCATGCTCAACTGGATGACCCACCTCTGATTTTAGTTAGTACTATTTCTTAGCAGGACATGAAGTTCAACTATAATGATGATCTAATTCTGGTTGTCAATGATGCTACTTGCTGGCATGGGATAGTGTGGTATCTTACAAATTGACATTCATAGAGATGACTACTAGAATGGGGAAAAACAGTAGAATAAAGAAGGTAAATTAGGAAAATGGATCGAATATACTTGTAAATAAATATGGTCATTCATACTGACAGTCTTTTCAAGTTTAAAATGATCCTACAATCTAGTTCTGGTCTTAGATTGTCTAAAAGTTTGATTTCCATGAAAAATCTTAACAGAAAGAATCATGAATTTTCTTTGCAAGCTTAAGGCACTATGTTGGCTTTAGTAATAACTTTAATGACAAATGTCAAAATGAGTTATTAAGATCTCTACTTACATGGCTATTTCGCCTCTTTGTATTTTTGATCTTGTATCTTGAGGTTTTCCTGTTAAAAAGTTGACTAGGATAAACCACGTTTTTTAAACTACACTGATGTGTTCAATCCTTCATTTATGTATAATTGCAATGGATTTTGTTGTATTTCTACATGGATTTTATGTAGTTCTGTTTACATGTTTATTTGGATTGATCTTGTTGTATAAGCTAAACTGATGTTTGATCTTGTGTTAATTTTAACCCACAACTGTAATAAATGGTTCATATCGCTGCAGGATTATATCAATGATGGATCCAAGTAGAAGTTGGGCTGCTAGATGGTTAAGAATAGGTGAGTTTCAAGTGACACTGTTACACTAAGGAGAACTTATGCACAAGTTCATTTCAGAGAAATGCTTATGCTTTTATAAGTAGTTTCCTGATGCAAACTTTTTCTACTATTCTGAACTCATTTTCATCAGTCAGGTTTTCACTCATTTATTCTTTTGTTAACATGAAATTGCAGACCTGGTATCTATCAGGTTTGTAATTAAAATTTCTCTTAGCAATCATATTGCAATGCATTAAAATTATGTGGATGAGCAACCGTAACATACTATTCAAAGGATAATTGTCGATCATAATTGGTGATGCTGATGCTCTGCTGTTTTTTTTTCCACATTACACCCATCCTAGCATTTATTGCTTATCCAACATACTGGATGTTTGTCTGTAGCTTTGATCTCCAATACAAGTAAACAATTTGTAAGTCCTACACATCCATTTATTTCTAGTTTGAACAAGCTTTGAAATTTATTAAGCTATGTTAAATCTCTGAGGTATATTAGTGTCAAAAATATCGAGGTAACCAAAATCTGAAAAAATATATATATACTAAAATCACGAAACTTGAAAACTTTGAAAAAAAACTGTGCAGGTAACTTTGGAAGGATAATAAAATTGCCTTATTCTGTCTGATAAATGATCCAATAAATGAATCTATCGAAAAAAAATCATGGTATAGGTTTGTTCTTAGTTCTATTTGATATTTTTCCTTAAATCCTTTATTTTCATCCTTCTGATGTCTCCTAAGATGGATTATATTGAAACATCATGTTCCACCACCCATTGTTGAATGATAAGTGGTGGTGTGAAACACTCTGAAGGCATTTGTCTTATGCCTAGGTATGCATAGGAAATGGATGGATAAATATTAGACTCGCACAAATGGCCAAAATATCGTGGTTTTTTTTGTTCTTAGTTCTTTGGGATTTTTTTCTTTCTGTTTGTGATTCATTAGTGACGGGCGATGATATTGTGAATCTGGGAGCTTGAAATGTGGCTATCCTTTCATCTCTTGGTGGCAAAAAGGTCATATGCTGACCCAGACGCCCCATACGATCTGTCCCACAATCATTTGTAGAGAGATAAATCACGGGCGGCTTTTGGCCATTGAACAGTGACCATTGCATGGAGGAGGGCAGGACTTGGCAAGCATTGCGTTGCCAGGAATTGACCTCCAGACCTCTTGGTGGCAACGCCCCATGCAATGACCATCTGCTCGCCTTGTGGGGACAGGCTATCCTTTCATCTCTCATAATAGAGAGAGTCATTATAATGCATCTATTATTTTAAAATGTCGATGACCTTGACTGTTTCCACTGGATAAGATATTGATAGACCAAGATATGCATTGGTCACTTTGCTGGTATAATGGTAGTAAAAAAGGGGGATTTTGGTCTATGTTGATGCCGACTTGTTTGTCATCCAAACTATCAATCTGACAGTGTTTTTTCTTTACAGAAAAATTATTGATTCTGACTTACTCTACTAATATTTTAATCTTAATTTTTGTATTCATTCTGTCTTACTCTGTCATCATTTTGATTTACATATAACAAAATAAACAGAAAAGAAATTATATTATAGATTCAATGTTAAGTCTCCAAATTGAGGTGGAGTATTGTAAACTTTTCTTTTAACTTCATGGACTGCCAACCTTACAACCTTGTAAAAGAAAAAAATTACTTAACCTCAATAGTGATCGTAGATATATGCTCCATATCAAAATTGAAAAGGAATCATATTTACTTGTTCAATGAGGACTTCATTGTAACGAAATCCATATGTGAAAGAGAGACTCAAGCGCAGTACAATATTCTTACTATCGTCTTCTTTTTTCAAACTTTTTTCATTCCTTTCTTTCTCCAAGGGACTAATTTCTAAGGTACAATTTTTAGGTTGGATGCCATCTTTTCCAACATATTCTTATACAATACTATGTTTTGACATGGTCAAGCAAATGAAACCATGAAAGCTTTTCTCATTCATGAACCAACTTATAACCTTATAAACTCCGCAGGGAAGTTTATTCCTGGATGCTACACACTCGCCGTCTCTGAAGAACTTCCAGAAGAATACCAGGTACTCTATGCTATTTGTAAGAACCCCTACATATATTGTTGCATGTTTGGAAATATTTATTACTTTCAACTCTGGTCTGATATTTTATCATTCATGCAGGCTATTTGTTCTGATAACAATGTCCAGTATGTGCCTCCAAAGCGTGCATAAACCTGTCCATGTTACCAGTTAAACTGTTTTATTTCGACTGTTGTTACTGCCAACTAGTTCAAGTTTTAATTCCCACCAGATTAGTTGACAACAATAACTATCTTCTTAAATGCACAAGCGACGTAAAACTGTTCATCAATACATTGCTAGAAGTATTCTAAGAATGTCATAATCTCCAGCTCAGTGTGATCAACAGGGGATGAACTCTACAGATCCTTTTCATGCTAATTAGTCTCTTCATGAAGCTCCAGTCTATTCCTGCATTTAAATGCTCTACATTAATTCTCTGATACCTTATCGCGGTGCGACGGTTAAATCTTTTAATGGCCTGCCTAAAGAGCACAAGAGGTAGGAGATGCATTTAACTGGAACTGGTGGAAAGATTGATGGCTCTGTAGCTGTGAGAGCAAAGAACCAGCATTGAAGGCAATTGAAGAAGGGGAGTTAATGGTGGGCTGGAGTGGCTCATGCTTATGAACATGGCCTTCCTTCTTCAATGTCAACCTCTTTACTTGAGGATCATCAGAGTCATTGCAATGCTCCTATACTGCTCAATGCAAAATTAGTCTTCTAAATAAATAATAATAACACTATTTCTCTCTTCATCAAGTATTCTGTTCATGATGTCCTTTGCCATGCACTCATCTCCAAATGCTGAAGGATCAAAACTTGCATTGATCTCAACATTATAGATGATATAGTCCTCATGAACTATGGTAATTGCTCTTATGTTATCAGGGAGTAATCATTTTTTTCCCCTTCCTTTTATAATCTTTTTAGAATATAATTGGTAAAATTATATAATTTAGATAAAGTTCTACAATTTATGAGTGAATTTGGTTGGTTCTCCTGTTTCGAAAAGGTCTTTAATGTAATTTCGGAGTTGGTAATTTTTCATTTTAGCATTGTAAGAAAATTTGATGATTTTTTTTTATTTAATTTGATTTGTTTATAATTCATAATTTGATTTATTGACAAGTTTGATTGAGTCTTTTAGAGATAGAACTATTTTTTTAAAATGTTTTAATTTTATTTTGAATTTTTGTTTGGGTTGAGATTTGAAAGCGCTCAAGTATTTTTCATCTAATTATTATTTTTGTCTAAAATAATTTATAAATACATTTATTTATCAATACATTTGAAGCTAAAAATAAATATTTTTAATAAATAATGCACTCTAATCTACAACTAATGTATAATAATTCGTACTTTTGTTTAATTTTTTTTTTCAAAAAAAAATCTTGACCATGAAACTAAATGATAACGAGTTGGTATAATTGAGTTTTAGGATTTTGATATTTATTTGATAATATATTTTATGGAGTTTGATGAAGGATGATTTAAATAAATGAGAAGTTTAGTAGGTCTAGGTTGATTCGATGATTAATCAAGTAAGAAATATATTCAGGATCAAATGACTAATAAAGAAAAAAAGTCTAGTGAGATAATGATTGATAAAGGTAGAAATTTTGAAAGGTCAAGCTTTGATCTAGGCAAAGGAAAAAGTCTCGGCAAGTCAAGAATGACTTAGGTAAAGGGAGAAATCTTGACAGATCGAGGTTGATCTAGGCAAAGGAAAAGTCCAGACAGGTCAAAACAAAAATCCTAGGTAGTGAGCAGTTTTGGAAGAGTAAACTTCAAACAAGTGTAACTGAAAGGTTTTCGATCGACCGCGCGCGATCGATCGGATTATTTTGAAGATTGTTAACACTATTTTACTTTATTATTTATATCTATTGTGCTAATTTAGTATTGCAGGAAAATCTTAGTGGATTAGGTCGATCGGACACTAAGCAGAAGAAGTAGTCTAAATAGGTTAGTTAGACCAGATGTTTGACAAGTAAGTAAGGTAAAAATCTAGAGAAGAAAAATCTTTCTGAAAAGAAGGTAAAAGGATGAGTCATAGTTGGGACAACCTTAGGCGTTGATCGACTGAAGAAATCAACGAAGATTTTGAAATTGAGATCAGATAGTCATAACGGTCAGACTCATTCATGCATAATAATATCTGTTTCTAACTTTGTTTTGTAGGACTACTATTATTACTCTGGTCGTGTTAACTTTGTTTTGCAGAAAACAGAGAACTTGGTTGACTAAAAGGTTCAGTCGACCGGTCCAAGTAGATAAGCACTGATCAAAATCGAATCCAAGCAAAAAGGAAATAAGTGTTCAGTCGACTGATAGGTCAATTAGTCGACCGAACACATTTGGTAACTAAAGATCGGATGAGATCGAATCAGTTAACAAAGACAACTCAAGGGTTCAGTCGATCGAATATGGAGTCAGTCGACCAAATACATATGGTAAACACATATCAGATAAGATCTGATTGACCAGGAAAGGAAGTTCTGATGTTCAATTGACCGATCAGGTGGGTCGATCGACCGATAAGTTAGATTTTACGAAAGATACGATTTGAGTAGATTGTGAACCTGGACGCAAACCTGGGCAGTTTCAGAAGATCGGTCGATCGAAAAAGGTTCAGTCGACAGGTTGAAAAGTCTATAAAAGCAAACTCAAGATCCGAGGCAGCAAATCAATTCTCTTTCAATCCATCTCTTTTGTATGATGTTTTGTTCGTGCAAAAAAGTGTTTTTGACACGCTAAATCTTTCCGACAACCAACGTCGAAGTTCTGCATCTTCCCGTTGCAGGTAACATTGTATTTACATTTAATTTCAATAGAAGTATAGTAACCTTGTTACTATTCTCTATCATTGTAACGAGCTTTCCTCCTCTGAAATTTTTCGGAAGGAGAAACTTTAGTGAATTGTCCATTCGAGAACGATCTAAGGGATCGTGAGTCTTGGAGTAGTAGTTGTTGGACTACGAATCAAGTAACATATCTTGTCTTCCGTGATTTATTTTTCCGCTGCATATATATATCTCTGTGTCATTTTCGTAAAAAAAGAGATTTTAAAACGAACAATATTCACCTCTTCTATCGTACTTTTCGGTCATACAAATTCTTCCTCTAAATAATTCTTTCTACTCTTCTAATGCCTTAGCAAGGTCGCACAAATCAAGTTACACAACTAAAATAAAAATGTAAGAAATCCCATTCGTATCAATTGCTAACACAAGTACGTAATATGATTCAAAACCCTCATTTCTACATCATGGCCTATAACTCATCGATGAGTTACTCCCAAAGTCTTAGAACTTTATGAGGAAGGTTAAAGTGAACAAGAGAATTCAGGCGCTCAATTAATTTAGACAATCTCTATTTTACCAGCCTTCAAACTCTTCCAGCTTCACTGAGTATTTTGTTGCTCTATCATCGATTAGTCGAGTGGCTCGACTACAGTCGATTGATTTCCTTATCACTTCATCTTGTAGTCTTTCAAAGGCTACCTAAGTCGGTTGGATTCTATTATTAAATCGACTGATCCAATATTAAATCGACTGATTATTGCATGCAAATTTATTAGATCAATGATTACTTTTGACTTTCCTACTTATAACATCGATCAATTGAAATTCATCATCAATTGACTAACCACAAATTAGTTGACTGCCTAATCAACTCAACCATGAGTAAAAATATTCTATTCACTAGTTGATCAACTTAAGATGACTTTTTAGTTGACCCAATTCACCAATCAACTAAAATAACTTCCAATCAACTGAAGCCTCAATTATGATCATCCTAATAATTTAGTCTTCTCATAAGTTGAGATCTACTCTATGTAAGTACCTCAAGTAATTGAGTCACAGTTCTAATGTAAGTTCAACGTAGATCATGTTAGACCTTGTGGTTTAACTTATGTGTCTAAGTGTACATAGACTTAGGGAAACACACAAGTTTCCAAGACGGCAGAAGAAGCAAATAGTCATGAAGGATTGATTGCATGAGAAGGAGCCGACAGACTTAGTGCATCTGAGAGATGAGAAGATGCGGAAGAGTAATCCTGTGAAGCGAGAAGGACGCACGGGACGCATCCGAGGGACAAGAAGCCGGAAGAAAGACTACTCAAGGAGAGAAAAGGAATTGAGTTGGGGTGAGCTCAATTCCGGGCGACAACTCATCTAGACGACTGGAGAAGAAAATGGTCAACTCCACAAGTTGACCATTCCAGGCGCTTGAAACATTTTCAAGCACTCAGAACGTTTTCAGGTGCCCGGAATCCAGGCGCCCAGATCAAATCTAGGTGCCTGGATGTTGGGGCCAAGTCAGCAGGAGCCGTTGCTGAAACGGATTAGGACGACGTCCACATTAGCAGAATCCAGGCGCTCGAATCACTTCCACGCACCTGGAATGCGAGAAGTCATCCAGAGCCGTTAGCGAACCGTTGCCAGAGTGGATCGAGTTCGACGAATTCAGGCACCCGAAAGGTGTCACGTCAGCAAACGGTCAAATCGAAGATGAATGCTATAAATAAAAGACTGAAGCTCGAAGTTCAAAATAACACACTTGTTCAATTCATTGCTTTTCAATTCTTTCATTAGTCTTTTACTCAATCGCTGAAAGGGGCTTCTCTGCCTCTGACTTGTGTTCGAAGAAGGAAATTTTAGTGGAGCTTTCATAGTCTTAGACTAGCAACTTCCTAGTTGCAAACCAAGTAAATTCGACATCTTTTCTTTTATGTTCAAGTTAGTTTTTAATTAATGTGTGTGTCCTTGCTAGTTCATTAGCATGAAAAAATCGTGTTTTAATTTGCAGATCTCTATTCACCTCTTCCCTCTAGTGATCCAAATGCATCCGTTGCACTAACAATTGGTATCAGAGCCCAGACTGTAAGAAGGACTAACCACCGACTGTGCATCAAAAGAAGGGGATCAAGCAATGACCGGATCAAGAATCTATCTATCAAAGTTCGAGGGGTAATTCACTGCATGGAAAAGAAAAAAAGGAGATATTCTTTAAAACTGATTTTGAAATTGTATTATGTATAAAACATGGTTTTGAAGTGCCCAAGACTGAGGATAGAGAAGATATCGATGAACAATGATGGACCAAAATGCAACGAGATGAATTCATGGCTAATGGTAAGACGGAGTTCCATCTTCTCAATGTGTTACTTGTGCAAGAAATCAATCGAATTGGCTCCTACGACTCAGCCAAAGACTTCTAGAAAAAGTTCCTAGAACTTCATGAGAGGACCTCAAAAATAAAGCTGGCCAGAAGGGATTTGCTGAGTAATCAACTAACTCATCTCCGACTAGAGAAGGAAGAGACAATAGCGCAACTATATGCGAAGCTAAAAGAGACAATCACCGGTCTCAACAATCTTGGAGAGATAGTGTCAATCAGGATGCTCTTAGCTCTTAGATATGCATTAAATGCATTCCCGAGAACCCAAGAGTGGACATCAATAGTGAATTTGTATTACATCTCGAAGAACTTGCAGGTAAGTACCTTAGAAGAATTATTTTTGACTTTGGAATTACACTAATCTCGATGTGCAAGATTTAAAAGATGGAAAAGTCAAACAACAACATCATGTTACAAGCCAAGAAGGGTGACTCAGATTCAAACACCTCACTTGATGAAGATCAAGAAGCATATCTGGTAAGAAAAATGAAGAATTTTTTTAACTCTAACAAATTTGATAAGAAACCGGCCTCAAGATTGCTAAGAATAAAGGAGAAAAGGAAAGTAAGGTGTTTCAATTGTAATAAGGAAGATCACATCAAGGACAATTGCCTCAAGCTTAAGAATACGAACAAAGAAAAGAGCAAAGACAAGAAGCCTACACAAAACAAATATAAGAATCTAAAAGTAACTTGGGATAACTCCTTCGAAGATTTGGAGTTAGAACAAATGACGGGGCTTGCAATGATGACAACTCATCAAGAAGAAGATGACTAGTCATTCGAAGAAAGCAACGATGAAGGGGAAGTCTCGACCTATGAATCAGACATGGTAAGTGAAGTACATAACCTTCCCTGCGATCAACTTTACAATGCAATTAAGATGCTCTCTAGTTCGTTATATAAACTAAGAACTAAGCATATTGAACTGAAAAAGGTCAAAATTGACTTAGAAAAAAAAACTAGAAAATTCGGGCCAAAAAGAAGAACTTTAGAGATTATCAAATGAGAATTTAAAGTTAATGGACCAGGTAAATTCCTTGATATTAAACTCAGAAAAATTCTCTATTGACTCAAATTTTAATTTATTGCTAATAAAGTTTAGGACTAAATTGGTACTTGAGAAATCATAGGGGTGAAATTAGAAAAATGTCAGGATTTTCAATTTCTACCAAATACATGATAAATCAAGTAGGTAAAAAAAAAATTGGATACCAAAATAAATTATGAAATATCAGTAATTTCTTTTTATTTTTTTTAAATGTCTATTATTAAAATTACTTGTCATAAAAAAATAATGATTCGGTATATCTTTTGTTCGGAATTTTTATGGAAATAATTTTTCTATGAAGAATAACATATATTCTGTGATTAGGAAAATTAAAAAAAAAATCTCAATTTAGAAATTTTAAAATATTTTTTTTAAGAAAAATCACATTTATGAATTTCAGAAAAAAATTGAAAATGGATTTTTGACAAATTAATTTTTTTTTGCGAAAATACACTCTGACTTCCATACTTACTCAAAATTTCATAATTTTTGGATTTGGAAATTTATTTTTTCATCACTTTTTTGTGTGTAATTCATACCTTTCATGAAGAAAAATTAGTTTTCTCAAAAAAAAAAAAAATTGCATGAAAAACATTTTTCTATGCCAACATTATCAACTTCTCACACTTGGGAAAAATTCTAATTTTTTTGGACAAACAAAAAATATTTTATAATTTTTTTAAGTACAATTCAATTTTTTTTATGATAGAAAATAGTGCACTAATATCTGGTAAATTAATATCATTTATTTATATTTAAATATCTTTTGAAAATTTAACCCCAAATGTTTGATGTGTTCAAAGGGGGAGAGAAAGATATTAAGTTAGAAGGAAAGAATGAATGAATGCATAACTCTATGGGGAGTTTTTAAAATTTATTGTTTTATTTCTTTGTCAATATGAAATATTTATTGTAATTTATTTTATTTTGTCTCTAACTTAATCTATGTCGATTCATATAAAAAAGAGGGAGATTGTAAATACCCCAAGTGGTTGACCTATAGTTCTGATGTGAGTTCAACACAGATCAATTAGACCTTATGAATTTAACTTGTGTGTCTAAATGCACAGGGACTTAGGGAAATACACAAGCTTTCGAGATGGCAGAAAATGCATATAGTCGTGAAGGATTGCCCCGGAAGAGCCAACGGACTTAGTACATCCGAGAGAAGAGAAGTTGCGGAATAGTAATCCGATGGAGTGAGAAGGACGCACGAGATGCATTTGAGGGATGAGAAACCGGAAGGAAGACTCCTTGAGGAGAAGAAAGGAATCGAGTTAGGGTGAGCTCAATTCCGTGCGACAAATTATCCAAACGACTAGAGAAGAAAATGGTTAACTCCACAAGTTGATCATTCCAGGCACTTGGAACGTTTTCAGGTGCTCAAAATTGAGGCGCCCAAATCAAATCCAAGCGCCCGAATGTCGTGGCCACCTCAACAGGAGCCGTTGCCGAAACGGATTAGGACAACATCCACGTTAGCTGAATCCAGGCGCCCGGATTACTTCCAGACGCCCAGAATGCGAGAAGTCATCCAGAGTCGTTAGCGGACCGTTGCCAGAGTGGATTGAGTTTGACGAGTCCAAGTGCCTGAAAGGTGTCACGTCAGTAAATTGTCAAATCGAAGATGAATGCGATAGAGGACTGAAGCTCGAAGTTCAAAATATCACACTCGTTCAATTTATTGCTTTTCAGTTCTTTCATTAGTCTTGTACTCAACCGCTGAAAAGGGCTTCTCCGCCTCCGACTTGTGTTCAAAGAAGGAGATTCTAGTGGAGCTTTTCATAGTCCGGGACTAGCAACTTTATAGTTTTAAATCAAGTAAATTCGGTTTTTCTTTTCTTTTATGTTCAAGTTAATTTTTAATTAATGTGTGTGTATCTTAGCTAGTTCATTAGCAAGAAAAATTCATATTTTAATTTGTAGATCTTTATTCACCCCTACTCTTTAGGATCCAAATCATATCTGCTACACCGACATACTCTCTCCCAAGTATACATTTCTCTCGGCTCTCATAGCTCACATAAAAGCTTAACTTTCGTAACTTGATTTTTCCACCATGACCATCTTTTGCTAACTTGCTTGTCCCTTAAGATGCACTGAGCACACAAATCATTCCACATGTCATCCTTCATGCTTCAACTACATATAGATGACTATTTTGATACCGTCAATGGATTAGTGAAAGTATTATAACCTCACTAGTGCTCTTATTTTGAATAATTTCAACCTATTAGGTGTTTTGACTAAAATAGCTTGATGGGGAAACCCTCCATGTTGGCCATGTGAGACTATAGATGGATTGATGGTATTCTAGACTCATTGCTAGTCTTAGATAACTAATAAGGAGGGATTTTAGCCTATCAAGGTGATTTGAGACATCATTACACATAGTATTCTCGACCCACTAGTGTCCTTAGATAACCATTTTAGAGTGCTTTAGCCCATCAAGGTATTTTGGACAAAACACCTTTATGGCAAAAAAAAAAAAAACTCTCCTAGTTAAATGGTCATCCTTGTACTCATAAGTCACTAGTAGTCTCGCATGGCCATTTTGAAGGGTTTCAACCTAATAAGTTGTTTTGGCCAAAACATTTTGAAGAACAAAATCACTCCGAATCGATTATCTAAGAACATAAAGGAATCATTTAAGGTACTTTAGACTCATTGGTAGTCACGGATGACCATTTTGAAAAAATTTAGATCATTAAAATGTTCTAGGTTAAACACATTGACACTCGAGCTCCAATGATATTACAATAATGAAAAGCCCTCGGGGCAAAAGTTAGATCTTCTAATAGATAATTAAGGAATTTAAAATTCAAATCTCAGTTGCAGCGCACTGCAGGAATTTTTTTTTCAATAAGAAAAGGGCCTAAGAATATTGACAATTTGGATGAACCTCCATTAGCGTTTCCTGATTTACCCTGATGGTCGATGAAAAATTTCGTAGGACCGAATCGGTCACCCAAGTTCGATATTATCTAGTTAATCATTTTTTTTACGGCAATTAAAAAAAAACTCTCCATACACTATTACAAAGTCTAGGGATCGTCATCGAAAGAAATCATCTAACTTGAACTTTTATGATTTTCGAAACCTCGATGCCATAATGGGCAAGACAAGTGACAAACGGGATTTTGGGAGGCAATCAATATTGTGTCTAGCTACTATGGTACGATGTGTGGTTTGGGAGAGGGGTTAAAAGCTTCATTAGGACGACATGGGGTTCAACATGAGAGAATGGCTTGGAGCCGGGATGAATTCAGGAATTCGAGTTGGAGAGGACTTGAACTTATTTATTGCTTGTTGGACTTAGGGTGAAGGATAGAAAAGTTAGACAAAATAAAAGTTGGAGCTTTTTATTATGGACCACAAAATTACTATGGTAATTTATTTTTC
>JBBUKS010483117.1:0-16293 GCA_038050645.1 Hedychium gardnerianum
ACTTGGATCATTGTACTAAATACTTGGAGTCTAAAAAGAAACTTGAAGATAAACTCAAATAACAACAACTATTGTTACGCTTAGAAAGTGTTGAAACAACTATGTCACCTTTGTTACTTGATGGAAAATTTTGTACGGAATGCATGAAAGAAGCAGTTGCCTCATGGATCCTAATGCATGAACATTCATTTACATTATTAGAAGAAGAAAGTTTTAATATGTTTTGTAGACGTGGAATGCCTGCGTGGACTCGTATATCATGAACAATAGCAAAAAAGAGTTGTTTTGCAATATATAAAGTTGAGAAGAAAAAATTACATGGTTTGTTGAAAAATATAACAAAGATTAACCTCACGACAGATTTATGGAAGTCAAAAAATCAAAAAATAGAGTACATGGTTATCACTGGTCACTAGATTGACTCTTCATGGAAATTGAATAAACATGTTCTCAATTTTTTTCATATTCCTCCTCGTGGTAGTCCTCAAATTTCAGATACTCTTCTAAAGCGTGTAAGGACATGGGAAATTAAAAACAAAATATATAGTATTTCTATTGATAATACAAGTGCTAATGATGCTGCAATTAAATATATAAAGGAAGATTTCTTGAAAATAAATACAAATATGATTTGTGGGGGAAATTTATTCCATGTTCGGTGTTGTGTGCATATTTTAAATCTTATAGCTCAGGATGACCTCAATGAAATTAAGGATATTATTCATGTAATTCTTCAAAGTGTGAATTTCATTAGAAGAACTAATGCCAGACTCATTCAATTTGCTGAAATTGTGAAACAATTGAAGTTACAAGAAAGAAAATTGGTTAATGATTGTAAGACAAGATGGGATTCAACTTATGAGATGTTGAGAATAGTAATTGCTTTCAAAGAAGTTTTTCCAAGATTTAAAGATTGGGAATCTAGCTACATTCATTGTCCAACAGAAGATGATTGAGAGAAATTGCATAAAGTATTTTTAGTTTTGAAAGTATTATATGAAGCAACCAAAATTATTTCTAGAAGTGAATATCCTATTGTCAATCTTTTTCTAAATGAAGTCTATTGAGTAAAAGTAAGCTTGAATGAGAAATCTTGTGATGAAGAAGTGTTCATTAGAAAAATGGTGCAAAAATTAAAGGGAAAGTTTGATAAATATTGGGGTGAGTGCAATTTATTAATGATTGTTGGTTAGTTTTGGATCCTAGATGCAAAATGTTGAGTACTTGAATTCACTTTTCCTAAACTTTATAACTCATTTGAATCAAAGAGTAATATTAAAGAGGTCCAAAGACTTTTGTATGCAATTTATAAGGAATATTTAGATACTGTTGAAAAGCTTCAAGGATCAAAAAGCAACTCTGAATCTCAAGATGGCAACAACTCAATTCAAAGTAATAGAGAACATACTATGTTTTCTTCTAGATGGACTGAATTCTCTTCTTATTTAAAAGAAATTGAAATGGTACAACTTGAAAAATCTGAGCTAGATGTGTATCTAGAGGAAGGGTGTCATGGGCATAATTCAAATGATGCATTTGATGCTCTTGGTTGGTGGAAGTTCAATACATACAAATTTCTAGTGTTGTCAACTTTGACTAGAGATATATTAGGCATACCCATTACCACAGTAGCTTTAGAGGCATCCTTTAGTGCTGGAGGTCGTGTTATTGACAAGTAGCATGCTTCTTTAGCTCCTACAACAGTAGAAATGTTGATGTGCGGTGGAGATTAGTGTTGAAAACGACATGGAGTGACTAAAAAGACTAACGTATGATGTTAAAATATTTTGTTTATGTTTTTTTTTTGCTTCCAATCAAAAAGTATATTTAAAAAACAAATGATACATTTTATTCTTATTATTGTAGGTTGAAAAGCAACATTTGACAATTGATTTACCTATAAATTAAATTGATAATTAGAAGTTGACCAGTTATATCACTATGTTTGAGGTATAAATTTAATTTTTAATATTTTATATTTGAGTTTACTAACATGTGTAATCACTCATACATTTTACTTTTTGAATTTTGCACAGATTGAAGAGCTGGAGCTGTGGAAGTATAAGCTTTTTTTATTTTCTAAAGTTTTTGTATTGTTTTGTGTAACATGGAAATGCAATGGCAAGTGAACTTGGGATGCATCAAGAGGGATGGAGAGCTTCTGGATGGAGATCTTTGGAATGCAGCAGGCATGGAGAGCTTCAGGACTTGGGAATTGGGATGCATCAAGAGAGGCTTAGAAGGCAATTAGTTTTGGTCATTAATCTCATTTTAACTCAATACAATGTATAAGTTGAACTTCTATTTTGTCTATGGTATGAGCTTCTGGACTTGAGATTGGGATGCATCAAGGGATAGGCTTTTGGCATGTGTATCTCATTTTGGCCATTATTCTACTTTGACAATTAATCTAATTCTGTTTTGTATATGTTGTGTGTTGTGTATGTTTGATTTTTTATTTTGTATAAGCATTGTGTAGGTTTCATTCTGTTTTGTATTTTAATTTGTTGCACATAATTTTAGTGTGAATATAACTAAATTTAGGTTTGCATAATTCGAATCGAACTCGAGCATTTCGAGCTAATATTCGATTATGTTCGAAATAAGATTCGAATAATTCGAATCGAACTCGAGCTCGAATCCTATTTCGAATCGAACTCGAGCCAAAATTATTGGTATTTTCGAACTTCAAATCGAATTCGAATATCACATATATATTTCGAGTTTGAATTCGAATATCAATATTTTCATATTATTCGATTCGATTCAGTTTGTTTACACCCCTAGTTAAAACCCTAAACTCTGTTACTGTAGTAGAAATCCTAAACCCGATTATTGTAGCAAAAATCCTAAAACATTATTTGTGATGCTGAAAAATATTGTTTCACCGAATACCCTTATGCCGAGGGACTCTCATGGTACAAGTCAATTCAAAATTATTAGGGTCTCATCGTAACCTAGTATTTGATTGACTTTAATCTACCAAGACTTTCTTTGCCCAACATGCGATCAATCTTGACCAGCAAGAACTTTCTCATTGCCTAACATCCAATCAAGTTTGTCATGTCGGGACTTCATTATCGACTAACATTTAGCCAACCTTGACATGTCAGGACTTTTCATCTTTTGTCTAACATCCTGTCAACCTTAACCTGCCAAGACTTCACCCTTGCCAACTTTCTATTGGACTTTTGCCAAGTGTCCAATCAACCATGACCGACTTGAACTTCTATTTTTCCAACTCCCTGTTACACATTCAAGTCCAGTCCATCTTTTCGCATCATCCCAAGTTACACATTCACTCACTCAGGACTTTATCTTTACATGCCAAGAGGTCCTTTGTACCTCTGGAACTTCAATTTGCCAAGAGACTCCTCATGCTTCCGAGTCATCATCTTACTAGAATACTTCCTTGTGCTTTCGAGACTTCATCTACATAGCATTCAATCCTTGACCTGCTAGGACTTGATTGCCTAGAATTTAATCCTCAACCTGTTGGGACTTCATTATCTAGCATCTGATTTTTGATTAGCTAGGACTTCATTTCCAAGTACCTACTTGGACTTTTATTGTTGCACCTACAACCTATATCAAGTTTACCGACACCGAAACACTTGACATTCATATAATATCGCATCCTTGCCTAACTTAAATATTTTTCCAAATATCAAAACACATGCTCAAGGCATAATTGCACCAGCAATCTCTTTTTTTTAATGTTTGATAATCGATTTAAGTTTGGTCTTCATAAAACACATATAACGCAATATGAGCATGAATATGAGCAAATGAAAACTCCATAATGCTTATAACATGAAGGTTTGTATCCAAGATTATGGCATAAAACGTTCACTTCTCCCCTTTTGACACACATCAAACGAGGATTCCACAATCAAAATCCAACCAAGGTAACGACCTCCCCTTGTCCAAATCCCCATGTCAAAGTTTCTTAGCCTAGGGAGGTGTTTTTTCCCTTACGGAAACATTCCTTGTTCTTGGGGGTGTTCATGCGTATATTCAATGGAAACCATCCCCATGAAAGTTACTTCCTCTAACATTTTAGTTCCTCTCCCTTGATTTTGGCACCAATAATAGCAAAAATTTCTAAGTCTTTGGAGTATTTCAACCTATTTCTTATGAAGTCAAAAAGTTTAAACTTAAGCCTTAACCTCCCTCTTAATTGGTGGTTTATGCTTTCCTAAGGGTTAAAACAACACCCTTCCATGTTGAAAACTAATTTTACCATTCCAATATATATATATATATATTTTTTGATAATTCATATATTCAACTCTTTGAATTGATTAATCCTGGAGGTGATCGATCTAATTTCATGAAAGTTTTTCACTGACCATCAAAATAAATCCGAAAATACAAATGGATCATTACTCCGCAATCAATATTCTAAAGTTATCTTCGTACAAAAGGTAATTAATTCCACAGTGCACCGCATATCATTCCAAAATATTTGAAACAAGTCTATGCAGATATTAGAAGCGAAAACATCATGTAAACATCAAAAAATCAGCCAAATAGATTACAGTACTGTCTACCAATAAAATATTGTTAATCAACAGAAAAAAACACAAAGCAGTTGATTGATAATTAAAAATCAAAACTTTTCAGGAAAAATTCAAAAATGAGATAGAAATTCTACAAATTTTCAAAATCATGAAACTACATGAACATATTTAACGTATCGTGGAAAAATAAGTTTGTATAAGAATATCCTTTATTTTTGAAATTGACACAAAGTTAAAAACTTACAAAACCTTTAATATATAGTTTAACTCAACTTTGTATAATTTGAAGACTCCATTTAAATGTCTTCCTACTATTTTCAAAAATATTTTAAAATTTATTTTATTTGAAATTTCCAATCATATTCTTTTGGCTATGTGCACTTTAATTATGCACAAGTTTTCCCTATTATTAGTCTGCTTAATGATTCATATATTTGATGATACTTTGACTCAAAGTAATACATCATAACATATTAGGAACCAAACACATCTTTCTAACATCTCACATGGTGTGTAGGTGTCTCAATACAAGAATCAAGGTATCGTGATGTTATATATGAGATGTAATAAAAGTATAATCCTAATCAACTCAATGTGATCATGCATAACCCATGAACCTAATCAACAAAGAACATCTCAAGCTCTCTTCTAAGTGTGGTGAACTTTGCTTCGAGTAAAGGACGGGGAATATGTTAGCAAGATTTGACTTTCATTCAACATAGTAAGCATTGTCTTCTCTTGCCACATGATCTCTAATAAAATGATGTTTTATTTCAATATGTTATGTTTTTGAGTGATGCATGAATCTAGTTGACAAGAAGGTTCAGTGTCATTTAGACTTTCCTACTAAGTGATGGTATGTGGGAAGTGGTTTTCCAAGGGAGTGGGCAGATGGTGCTCACTTTTCCCATGTAACATTCTCTATTTAAGCATCCAAGCATTCTAACATAAGGGATTTGGAAGAGAGGTGATAAGTAGTTGCTCCATCAAAAGAAGAACATTCATAGAAGAGGAATTTGGTTTGTGGATCTCAGGAAGGTTCATCATGATCTTCCTGGCAAACGGCAAGTTCTCTTATTCGATTCAAAGAAAGCTATATGATTTTATTTCATGTAAATATTTTATTATCAACAATGGTATTAGAGCATTGTTGATATGCATGTATCTAGATAGATTTGTTAAAATGATATGCCTGTAGATCTGTTCAACAGAAATGCATGTGTAGATACAAAAATCCTTTATTTCTTGAGTTCCTCTTGTGAAGAGCAAGTTTAATACCGTGGAAGAAGAATCCCTCATAGACAAACTAGGTGGAAATCGTGATTCTCGTTTTTCGTCGTATCGCTAGGAAATCACGACACAGTTGTGATTTCCACCATCGCCGGGTACTGGAAGATACCAGTCGCCGCGGAGGTCCCAAGCCGTGGAGGAGAAGAATGGTGGCGCCATCACGAACCCTAGCCGGCCACACGTCGTTCACAGTCGTCAAGAAATTATGACTGTGTGTCGCGATTTCCTCTCGTGCAGACGACGTCGCGAGCAATCGCCACAAGAATCGCGACTATGTTGCGGTTACCTCCTGTGGTTGGTGACCGCATCACGGCAGAAGGGAGCCATCGCCGAATGTTCACGCAGATGGAGACAGTGGCAGCGTGGGTGATGGAGAAAGAAAAAAAACAAACCAACTAAAGAAGTTAGGTTTAGTGTATGTGTTGGCAGAAGAGAAAAAAAAACATAAGTTTTCTTTTTGTTAATGAAATGCATGTTACAATTAATTGGAAATAGGGTTCAATGAATTCACTGGTTCAATTAATTAAAATTAAAATTAAAGCAATATTGTTTCAATTAATTGGTTCATTTATTATCAAATAGGTCAGATTTATTCTAATGCACTAAATTTGATCAAATGGGCTAGATTGACTAATGGGTCATATTTGTTCTAATGAGTTAGATTTAATCCAATGGACCTAGATTTGATCAATAAGTCTGAGATTAACTAAATTGGCTTAAGTTGAACAATATCTTGATATAGAGTATCCTTGTCCAATTAGATTAGTTCTAATGAGAATAATGGGACAAGCTAGTACTCAGGATCATGTTTTCTGGAGTCAACTGTTGACTGGTTGAATGTATTAGAAATAACCAATTGTCCGGTCTAGTCTGTCAGTCAACTGGAGCTCCTCAAATTGAGAAAATTTATTTTTCTTAATTGCTTATATATTCTAAGTAATAGTTCTATGCATATTTGGAATTGAAATAAGCTAGTTTTGTTATTGGTTATGTCAATTTTCTACTAACTTTGTAATTTCAATTCCAGATGGCATGGATGATATACATCATGACTCGTGGCAATGTTTTACAAAATAAGCTTAGGGAAGCTATCCAGGAGATACAGTATGATTGTGTTTATGGGGTCAGAAGACACATTGGGAGACTTGACAGATTGTTCTGGAGACTTGAGCAGTAGAATTTTCCTATCCTAGACAACTACCAGATTTGGGCCCTGGTACAGTCATTGCCGACAAGTCTCAATGAAGTACTACACCATGTATGAGGGTGCTATGAAGGATGCATCACATATGCAAAGTTGTGTATAGAGCTACTTCACCATGTGGATTAGGAGGATCCAGAAGAGGATCCGAGTAAGGATTCGATAGAGAATCCTAAAGTCAGTCTGCCTGAGATTGTCCTAGCTGAGCCTAGTAAGATAGAGATTGTGTTAGCTAATACACTAGTATTTGTCCTAGTGGGAGTAGTGATAGTCTATCTAGTTTATTAGAGTTATATATTTTTTTATACTATCGTTAAGTATGAACAGTTTTTTTTAAACTTCAAACTTTATCAATGTATGCTTTGGCTGGATACTATGTGTTTACAGCATACTAATCTAATGATTAGTTCATTTAATGATTTATTCATTTAAATAATTAGATCGTATCATATCATTGATTAGTTCATTTAATAGGTCATATGATGATCAATATAATTATTGGGATGTATGTAATGTGATTAATTAATGCTAGTTAGATTGGTTTAAATAAATGATGAGTGAAAATAAAGTTATCACTTGATTTTGTAAACCAAATTAGATTAATATTAAATTAATCAATAACTTTCATACATATGAATTACACTAAATTTCTAAATAATATATTTATTTATGATAGATTATGGCTACTAAGAACATCATAGCTAAACTCAATAAGGGGGAGAAACTATATGAGAATAACTATAAGATATGACATCTCAAGATACAATATATTCTTGAGAAACAAGAAATTCTAGAGACTATAAATCAGTTTATGAAAGAACTTGCTAATGGTTATACAACACAGCATAAACGTAATCTTGATGCCTATAAGGCATGGAAGAAAAAGGATTCTACTGCTAAAGGTATATTGAATAGTTCAATGGTAGATGACCTTGTCTATGAGTATGAGCCATATCCATTGGCTCATGATGTTTGGGTTTCCGTGAGAGAAAAATACAATGGCGTAAGCTTAAGCAAGCTTCGTCAGTTGACAATCAAGTTTGATAGCTATAAGAAGCGTCTGAATGTTATCATGGCCCAACATCTAAGGGAAATGACTAATATGATTTGGAAGCTAAAAGTTGTTAGTTATGAGTTGACTGATGAACAATAAGTTTAGGCAGTAATTCGTTCCCTTTCTAATTATTAGGAGATAATGAAATAGAATCTAACTCATAGTAAAAGTATCAAGACTTTCGCTGATAACTCACGCCATGTTGAATTAGAGTCGGAGAGAATAAAATCCGCAAAGATTTCTGTACAAGCTTTTGTAGCTGAAAGTTCTGTTAGAGCATCTGCATCCAAGAATAACATAAAATGGTTCAAGAAGGGAAAGGAAAAGAAAACTGGTAATGCTATTGTTGTTGGGCCGAAAAAGGTAGATTCATGAGCATTATGTTGCTAGTACAATGTTGTTAGCTAATTTTTATCCTTTGTGGATTGTAGATTCAGGAGCAACAAATCATGTAGCTCGTGAGAAAGCTACATTCGTGGAGTACCGTTGGATACCAGCTGACAACAAATGGATATATATGGGAAACAATGCAATGATTGAGTTCATGGGAAAGAATCATAGACGGAAATCTAAAAGCAAGCTAACTTGATATAATTGTGGCAAGAAGAGTTACTTTGCTTGGGAATGTACTGAGCCGAAAAAGGTAGATTCATGTTTATCTTCTATTCATAAGTATTATGTTGCTAGTACAGTGTTGTTAGTTAATTATTATCCTTTGTGGATTATAAATTCAGGAGCAACAAACCATGTAGCTCATGAGAAAGATACATTCGTGGAGTACCGTCGGGTACCAACTGACAACAAATGAATATATGTGGGAAACAATGCAATGATTGAGTTCATGGGGAAGAATCATGGACTGAAACCTAAAAGCAAGCTAACTTGCTATAACTGTGGCAAGAAGAGTTACTTTGCTCGGGAATGTACTGATCCGAAAAAGATAGATTCATGTTTATCTTCTATTCATGAGCATTATGTTGCTAGTACAATGTTGTTAGCTAATTCTTGTCCTTTGTGGATTATAGATTCAGAGCAACAAACCTTGTAACTCGTGAGAAAGCTACATTCGTGGAGTATCGTTGGGTACCAGTTGACAACAAATGAATATATGTGGGAAATAATGCAAGGATTGATGTCAAAGGAGTTGACACTTGCAAACTCAACCTACGTGGTGGACGTACCTTATTTCTACATGATGTCTTTTATACTTTTGAGATTAGACGGAATTTAGTTTTTATTACAAGTCTTCTTGATTTGGGTTATTGTATAAACCTTTACAGTCGATGTGTGGAACTTCGTATTAACTCTGTGTTAATATGGTATGGTTATGTAATGAATGGTTTGATGGTTCTTAATGTAGAACCAAAGATTAATTATGGTATTAATGGTTGTTTTTCAAACATTGCTTTCACTAGCGATACAAATGTAAATGATGAAATTTGGCATACTAGATTATGACATATAGGACAGGAACGGATGAATAGATTAGCTAAAGAGGGTCTACTTGACACTCATACTAAGGTTAACTTGTCTATATGTGAGCATTGTCTTGCTGGAAAAGTAACTAGGAAATCATTTGGTAAGGATATTAGAGAAGAATCATCATTGCATTAATGCATTCAGATATTTGTGGTCTGATGAATGTAAAGGCTAGACATGGAAGTTCTTATTGTTGGGTAGCCCGATGCGGTGTGTGCTTAACACGTTTCACAAAACATGCACAGCGAAAGACATTAAATAGTAATAACAAAAAATAATTATTATATCACACACACCACACATATAAAAGGATACATCTCATGTAGACATGATCGATAAAATAAAACTTTTAAGAATAATATTTACTCTAGGTATACCTTACGGATGATGCGTAAAGGAAAGAGCATCAACAAGAGCGACGTTGTCGAACCTCACCTCTATTCGTATCCACGTCGAGCTCTTCAAGACAATTCTTTGAGCAACAAGTCTCGCCTCTGATCGGTACTAGCCAAGCGCGAAGGGGATGTGATCCAATAGAAGAAAGCACAAAGGAAAAAGAGTCTTCTTCCTTGTGGTTTTCGACAACAAAAAGGAAAGAACCCTTTTGGGGTGTGGCCGACCAAAGAGAGGAGGAGAGGGAGGACAAAGAAAATAATACAATTTAATGATTGTCTCTATACTTCTTCAAGTATATATAAAAAATATAGTTTCCTCTTATTAAATTTGATGATAAAGTCAAATTCAAATCCAATATTATTAGGGCGGGATAGAAGTTTAATTAAACTGAATTAATTGATCGAACCAACTGAATTTAAAAGTTCGGTTCGATTATTTCAAAATTTTGATTTTTTATAAAAAATATTAATTATTTCGGATAATTCAGTTTAGCTTTAAAACTCCTAATTTAATTAAATCAAATAAATTGATATTATCAACCGATCGAACCGGAGGTGCAACACCACATAATCAATTTATGAATATGAGGTTTACATATTTGTTTAAATAAAATATTGTTATAAATATTGTTATAGATTTTATAACTTTAGGAGTAATTTTTTTAAGAGAAGTTATGATGAACTTAGATTAATGTATTAAAATTTACTTTTTGAAATAAGTAAGTATAATTAAAGACATCATCAAACTTTATTCATATTTTTAAAGTAATTAAACAATTAAAAAATAATTATATAATAATTTTAATCAAAACTATTATGCTAAAGTATGAATAATATATTTTTCAACATCAGTTCGATTTATTTAGTTTTTATTGAAAAGTTTGATCCGTTCGAAAAAGTTTTGATTTGTTTGATTTTAATTTAATAGGTTTAATTGGTTAAATTTTGAACCAATTGCTCCGCCTTAATTTTCATAATCTTAATTTGTGAAACTGAGAAAGTTGCAGGAAATAAGTTTGTCTAAGATGATGCTATAATGTTTTGTATTGATAGCAAGTCAAAAATCGAGAATCAGAGTAGGAAGCATATTGATGTGCACTTTCATTCAATTTGGGGGCATGTGAAGAAAAAAAGTGAGCTAGTATATATATGTCAAGACTCATGTCAAATTTCCTTCATTAAAAAAAAAATAATTAATCAGGTCGAATAACATCGGACCTAGAGTGATCGGTCCGGCCCCACGGAAGTTTTCCACCGACCACTAGGGTAAATCGGAAAGTGCTAATGAAGGCTCATTCAAATGACCAGTATTCTAAGGTTCATTTCTCATTAGAAAGAAAATTCTCTACAATGCGCCGTAGCTGAGATTCGAACCTTAAACCCCTTGATTATCCATTAGAGGACCTAACCATCACACCATTGTCCCGGGAGCAAAAATTTCCTTCACTAAGCCACTTGGGAGAAAGATAAATTAAGAATGATTAATGGAGGGGGTTACTGAGTAAATTTAATTAAGAACAAACCTTTAGATTTCCTTTCCTTTTTACTCTAACTAGCTAGTCATAACTTACTACAGTTCTCCCATCTAGGGTCATTAAGTAGAGAAACAAAGTGTGATTGTATCTTTAACCCTAATAAATATATGGAAGTTCTAGATTATAAATATGTGGATTATAACAACTTTTTTAGATTATTGATAGTCCTCAAAATTCTCCGTCTTTCTACTTTTGTCCTATAAACAACAAAGATGAATTGTAAAGTAGATTCATCATGCACTAAAACTTCTCTTAGCTGGAAGTTGAAGTGCTATTGTAGAAAATATTTGAATTGCCCTAATGAAAGATATCTATGCTAGAACCTCTTTGATTTCAGTATTGTTTAAATTGCAAAAGAACATCCATAATTATGCGAGAAATTGAAAAATAAGTGTCTTCCAAAAAATAGTCATAGTCCATCAATGAAATTTTTTGATATAGTAGTTTCATAAATAATAAGATATATAGACAATTTTTGAAGTTGTATTGCATGTGAGCTGCAAAAAGTCATGTTAATTAATTCCAACTATTTATAGTCAATTACAAAAAATTTATCATGTAATTAAACTTTATGCAAATTATGTCCTATAAAAATCTAGATATTTCAAATCACTTGTCCATTATGTTAAACTTTTCTTTAGTTTTAATATATATAATCTATTGGTTATCATTTTAACATGTCCATATTATGTTTAATTTATCGTCTATTTACTCGTACTTTTAGTATTTTGATTATATATTTTCTAGTAACCTCGCATATGTATCTTAATATTCTCATCTCAATCACACTAATTTATTTATATATGATATTTCCTAGTTGCCTAATATTGTGACTCGTAAAGTATGATTGGTTCGACTACTTGAATAAGCCTTTCCCTTTAGCCTTTTAGCCCAGAAACACACTGATCAAACAAGATTTTATAAACTTCTCCCAATTATTTTCTCTTTATAATATTAATTATATCTTCATCAATATCTAGCTATGTTTTGGAGACCAAATATAGAGTTAATAATTTTGTGTTTGTAAGATATAGCAAATTAAAAATTTAGGTCTTAAAAATAAAAAATAACCTAATGAAAATTTTAGGAATTTTTAGAAAAAAAATTCGGGGACTAAACCGAATTCATATAATTAATTAAGGTTATTTCTATTTTAAGTCGGAGTTGATTATATCAATTAATCTAAAGTATAAAATTCGAAACATAAGTTAGCTAAAAACCTGAAGTTATAAATCTAAGCCTTCACTCGATGATTCCATTTCACTCGACACTCAGCCCGAGCCACTGCCTTCTTCCCCAATTTCGCTCGACATCGTCGTCGGTCTTCTTCTGCCAACACCAACACTCGGGCCAAGCTTCCTCTCCTTCGATGATTGTCGGCCGTGGGCACTTGGAACCGCCAGTCACCACTGCTCCTCCACAGCCACGGCCGGCCACGGGGCACTGTTGGATCGGGATTGGAGAGGTTAGGCCAAAATCATTCTACTATGTTCCTCTTCTCCTCTTTGGAGAAAAGCCCTAGATCTCCATCCTGATTTCATTGTTCAGCTAGGTTTGAGTCGGATCCGACGTCGACTGAGTTGTGCTACGATAAGATCTAGGTTAGGGATTGTTATTTTTGTTGGTTCTCTGATGTTTGGGGGTTTGAATGTTGAGAATTCAGTTTTGTTCCTTGCCTGGATAGCAAGGAGGTGTGGAGGGATTCAAATTTTGATTTAAGGCTGCTGGTGTATGCTATTGTCGACCAACTCTGAGGAGGTTTTGAGGACTAGAATTTCTATTCAGGCTACTTGTTCTCCGGCAGCTTCTTCCCAATTGGTAAGGGAAAAATTTAGTGATATTTGGTTTGGGTAATGGAGTTTTGTGGATGCTTAGTTGTTTTAAGTTTATGCATTTGGAATATGTTTAGTTAGGGGATAGAATAGTTTTATTTTGTAATTGGTAGGTGATGGTAGTGTTAAGATCGTGATAGCCTAATATCAAATGCTACCCTTTGATAATCTGAATTTTTAATAATCTAAAACTGAATTTACCTTGAAATCCTAATTTTGGAACAAAAGACTAAAGCTACAGAATTCAGAAATCAGTCTCCATTTAATTTTGGATGTTCTAAAATTTGATTCTAACTCTAAATGTAGAAGTCCATGGTGCTTGAATTAAAATCTGGTTTCTGGAATCCAATGTTTTGATACCACTCCATTAAGCAAATTGAGATGCATATCAAACCAAAGAGAAACTTTAACCTAAATGAGTGAGGTGTAGATTAATAATTGTTGGTTAAAGGGATTTGTGGATTTGAGACTTTTGTATGGATTAATTGATGAACTTGATTAGTTGAGTTCATACTAGGGTTTAAGTTACCTAAATAATATAGGATGATTATGCCTAATTTATTTAGGGTCAATTGTGGATTTGGTTTCCTTGAACTAGAGTTTAGTATCAAATAGGCTAAATGATATCCTCATGTATGAATTGGAAATTAATTTAGCAAGTGAGGATATGATATGAAGTTTTAGAGGATTCACTAAATTGGTATAGGGTAATTGACCTTTATGTTTAAATTGGTTTTATGCGATCCATTAATTAGGATGATAAATCCATATAATTTAGCTAATGAGTTTCATTACTAGTATTAGCCTAGTACTTAAGTAGTTTTTGTTTTGCTACTTATAGGATCCAAATTCGAGACAGGGCATCAGATCTGATGATAGCTAGGGCTTCCTACTACTTTGAGGCGGGTACTTCTTACTTTATTTCCATAGTTAAAATTGACCTTTAGTGCATGACTTATGTTTTGATAATTAATTAGATATCTTGATTTTAATCTTGTTTAACATGAGTTTGATACTTGATGCTTGACCTTAGAGATAAATCATCTTGATGTCGATACAGTCTCTTGATTTTACAACTCATGTGGATCAGTAGTCATTTGTTAGCTTTTATGTACTTTACTTATATGGTTATATGTTTTCGAATATGCTTGTGATATTGTCACTTGGAGTTGACTATATCTGTGATATGTTTTATTTGCATCATGCTCATAGTAGCATTCCATTTTATTGTATGCTAATGACTAGGTATCCCTTGTGGGTGAGAGGGTTATCAGTCATATTTCCTGCCCGCTTGATCACTTGGGGGAAGTGATGGCTGGAGTGTGCGCAGTATCTCGGGTCGGGCTAACTCAATCACTCATGGGTAGTGGTCGTATGGAGTGTATGCCGACAAAGATCTTTTATGATGTAGCTAGATAACTACTTTACATCTTGTCCACTCGTTCCATTTGAGAGTAGTGATTGTATGGAGTGCGTATAGTTGTCACGGTCCTACCCATTCGATCACATTGATGTAGTGATGGTTGGAGTGATGAGTAGGAGTGACTTTGCATTCCATATGCATTTGCACTTGCATGTGCATTATTATTGTGGATTTGTGCATGCTTGGACGTATGTTGACCCTATATGGTGACTTGATACACTTGGTTGTATTTGGCTTGCTGGTAGAGGTTTTATATTATTTTATGATGTTGTTGAGTATTGAGTAGTACTATTTTTCGATTCTGTATTATTTTTCGATCACTACTTCACACCTAGTGGATCAGACTTGTTTTAAGTAATTTCTGTTATGACTGTACCTTTGATCAGGTTGATACTTTCCTATTCAAGACTGTATTTCCTTGTTCCTTATCTATATTAGTCATGCACTATTCTCCTTTACCCGCTGAGTTATTTTGAACTCACCACCTGTACATTTTATTTTCTTCAGGTAGTAGTTAGACACTACATGAGTCGCTGGATATCCCATCCGCCTGTCCCACATCACCTTGAGTGTGTTATTGTCTTCCGCTTCATATTTTCTCTTTACCTATTTTATTTGGATTTATCCGTTGAGTTTTTCGTCCATGCATTGTAATAAAATTTATTTCTGATCGTTGGATATCAGATTTGATTTTGGATTTGTCACTTTGGATATTTTTTCTATTTTGTGTGTGTAAGTTGGGTAGGCTTACACTATTGTGGATGGTTTTAAGCCGTGTTGGCTCGTTTCGTATATCACTTCTCTTTTTGAGTAGTTTTACATATTGTTGTTGCTATATAGGTTAGTTGTGGATATTACTGCGTAGTGTGTGGTTATTATTATCTGTTGTTGATTATGTAGACAAAATATGTGATGGTTACAGGGGAGGTACTGCCCATTTTTAACGATAAGTATACTCTCGGGGAGTGACAAAAATGATTCGTGTGACAGTAAGCATACTGAGCGATTAATGCTAAGAAGATTGTTACTGTTGGTGCAGTTTGCACTAATAGTCTAAACCTAGGTTTTGATGTATAACAACATGTTAAAGTTAGACTGTTGTTGTTTAACAAGTTGAGCTAAGTGTGCAAGATTAACTAACTTGACGGATCTAGAGGACCAGACACCAGGCTGAAGTCCAGATGTGCAATTTTGGCAGTAAGTCCAGCTGGGTTAGAGAGGATTAGACAATTGGCGGAAAGTCCAGTCGGGTCAGGGAGGACCAAACGATTGGCTGAAGCTAGATATGGGATTCCGGTAGGAAGACCTGGACGTCGAGGAGGTTACTTGGCAATTGGTAAGTGAGGTAAGAAATTGGAGGAGCGAATCCAATGAGGACGAGTCCCCGGTAGGGACTTAGGTGCTGGTCCAACTTAGGTCCAAAGTGAAACTCTAAGTTGAGACCATAATTAAATCCTAGTCGTGGTTAGATATAATTTAAGTCATAATTACATGCTTTTATTATTTTATTCTAATTCTCTGTTGCAGGAAAACTAACATTTTGCAGAGTTGAGATTTACAC
>JBBUKS010483125.1:0-16293 GCA_038050645.1 Hedychium gardnerianum
CTAACATTAGTCTTTGTGCCATGTGAGATGCTTGTATCATTAAGGACTTAAAAGCGATAAGTGCTTAGCCAATCAACATTAACTAGTATCAGGATAGGAGGTTAGGAGTATGAATTGCCACTTGTCAAAAAAAAAAATCTAATTGTGTTGAATGTTGAGTTTAGGCTAAATCAAGACAAGGACCCACCCCACGCATGAAGGTGGAGTGTAAACAATATAAACACTCTTTTTCCTATGGCTTGAACTTTTGATAGAAGTGGTTACCTAGCCAATCAACCTTAAGATCTTTGAACCTCAAGGGGAACTGTTAACTGTTAGGGAGCTAAGTTAAATCCTATTGGCTTAATTGTAAACATCATTTATCACAAGGATTTAATTGTAACTTTATATTGACAAAAATAAATGTAGGTAAAATGACTACCAAGAGGAAGCTGCTCTAATAATTTCCTCCATTGTTATCTTTATAATTGTATCCGTAATTCTTTTTAATTTCTTGATAAATATGTTCTGTTCTAGATATGATACAACTTTCCTACCCATTGCATGAGAAAAGCTATTATACGTTTTACTTGGCTATTTTTTGTAGAGCTTTGATCTATAAACTGATGGAGGGTATAGAGTTGAGACACCTTTATCACGTATGATTATATTGCACTAACATCTCTTTTATTCTCAGTCTTTTACAAGATCCCGAGTTTACAAATGAACCAACTTTAAACCTGCTTCATGGGTTAATACTATACGAGATGTGGTATTCTGGTCTTCCGGAAGACATGAAAATAAAAGGTCTTGATGTTCATATACCATCACAGATTTCTGACACAACCATCGCTAACAGTTATGAAGAACCTGATGCTTTTGTCAGTTCAAATGAACATAATGCCATCAATGTTGAAGAGGGAAACGGTTCTTCTATAGTGGCATCTGAAAGCTCAATTTGTGTTGAAAAGAATATACTTGATTTTAAAGAGACAGCAAAACAAAAAAATAATGGTGCCCTTCATACCACTGAATTCTCAAGCAGATCTGATTTGAACGATGCTTCACCTTCAAACCCTCAGCACGACTACTCATGTTCCATTTTTCTTTCACATGGTTAGTATTTTCACTCTTGCTCATGAACTTCTATGTGGATAAATAAGTTTATTTTACCCACGGATGACACTTGCATTTGCATTTATATCTTGCTATACTTTTATGTTCATCATGGAACGTGTCTGTGCTCTTTTGAAATTTAACTTGTCGAGAACTAATGCAAGTCAAGTATCCTTTACACAGCAAGTATATATATGATTACACAATTATTCTTGCTGAATCTAGGTATTTTAAAACATGATTTTCTAAATCACCCGAATCCATCTTTGATGGGAAATCAAACATGAACTTTTAAACGGACAATTTTGATTACCATCAATTATCTCTAAGAAACCAGATGGATATTAATAATATGATGTCAAAATGAATGTGTTCAATAACAATATTTTTCTTAAAAATTAGCTTGTCCTCTGCACTTAGGCTTTCGATTTATTAAGGGATAATTTTCTACATGCCTTGTAAACATAGTATAGTAGTAAGAAAAATTCTAATCTTGGTTTTTGTGTACTTTCTAAAAAAATGTTTTTGACATGAAACTAAGCATACTAGACTTTTGCTGCCAGTGCTTCAATACAAATTGTGCAATGATTAACTGTAATTCTAATTTACCATGAAAGGATTGGAAAAAAGTTTGCTCCCTTTGCAATTTGATCACTTGAAAGAAGACCTAGAGCGTGTCATACGCTCATATAGAGGTTTGGTCAACGAACAATACAATGATGCAGTGAAGCATTTGAGGCTTGCTCTTCACTCTACACAAACGTTTTCGGCTGCCTTGTTGCCCCTTGTGCAGGTATTTCAGCCAACACTGTAATGATTAGAAAGCAAAATGAGTACGTCAATTTTATTTCTTTGTAAATCTATCAATGTTTCTTAATCAGATTCTAAATAACTGCATAATTCATTTATTTCATTATTAATAATCAGGAACAGTGATGGGTGTGGATGAATCTTTATTTAATGTGCCTAGATCTCGAGTCAGAGTAAAATCCATGTCACTTCATGATATTTTGCTTAGAAAGTTGAACCAACTTGATAGTGTCCTTTCTGTAAATGTTGTGACTGTCTTCACTGGAAATGCTGATGTGAGTACACATGCAAAAATATAGAACAAGGAAAGGCCACCAACTTTAGTGATACTTTATTTTGGATATTTGGTCATTCAACATTTAAATGTAGTTAAGAATTAAGATTTCTGTTAGTTCTGTGTTATTTGTTGATCTCATACTTTATTTCCAATTCTAATGGATTTTTTTTTTATTGTCTCTTCTCTTAAATAGTACTGCTCTCAACCAAAATTTGCTTGTATAGGCTTAGTGGGTTGGTGCAAATGTGTAGATGTATTGCATGTTTTCTAAGTGATTTTAGGTCTGACAGTTGCCTCTGCCCTTATTGCAAGACAACTTCAACGTATACCTTAGGATTAAGCTAGCGCATGGAAGTATAAGGTAGCAATCTGGGTCGCCTTATGCTACTGGCTCTTGATGGTAAGATTTGTCAGAAAAAATCTCCTATGCGTTGTGCTATAGTGTGAGGTAGCCTCGTTTAACAAGGCTGTAGTTATTGAAAATCTCATAGGGCTTGAGTTTGCATACTAGATAAATCTATATTAATGGTCTAATTATTCCGAGATTTTCTCCTAATATGCTTTAGATGTAAGACTGTTAGTGTAGTCTTTTCCATGATTTATTAGGCCGTTAGTTATTATGACTTACCTTACCTAAATGTTTATGTTTGTTTATGTAATACAGCTTAGTGTTTTTTCTCTCTAACTACATTATCCATAGTTTTCCCTGTTCCAATGGAATCCTTGGGAATGTTTAAGAAGTAGCAACCTTGTGGGATCTACGTGGACTAGTCCTCTAATCCACCTTCAACTTCATCTGCCTTCTGTAACAACTAACAACCTGTTGCAGCGGTTTGTTGTCGTTGACCTGCCCTACTATCACATGCTCTAATCTCTCTTTCATCCTCTATGCTCTTTATTCTGTTAGTTACAGTATTACATATAGATTAACACTCTTTTCTAGTCTCTTCTCTCCTTTTATTGGAATATTTGTTGGGATTTCATTGATTCCCTCTCAGGATTTTATCCTCGTTAGTCTCTTTTATTAGTAGATGGTGGAACACAATCTATCTCCTCCCATAATTCAATTTTTTCACCATCCTTTTTTTTTTGTATTTTATAGATTTGTAATATCTTTAGTTTTTAGAAGAAGCTGAAGTGATATATTCATTATGTTAGTCTGAAGTGCAGATAATCTATAGCTTTACCGAATGACTCAATGTGATTTATTTTTTATCTTTGTTTCACAAGCTAAGCATGATTGATCTATGTTCCAGTTTGAAGGGTATAAGAATAAGTAGTCCCATACGTCTCGGTGCATTAGTTGTTATGATTGCGGCTCAAATGTGAGATAATCTACATACTGTTGTAAATGTTCTCTTTTGTACTGCTCTTTTCCAATCAATCTTCTTAAATTTGAGATAACATTTGGCTTCTGTTTCCTGAGAAAAATAATCGATCATGTTCTTTCCACATTTCTACAAACCATTTGAAGTTACTGCTGTTTAACTAGATAGAAATAATCACTAGCTATATATTTGGATTATTTCCTTCAAGCATGGATTTATTTGTTGGGCTATTCACTAAAACCATTTGTCTGCTACTTCCAAACTATGTTTTGCCTCATCATTATCAAAGAAATAATGTTGAACATGACAATCATCCGGATGATTCTTCTCAATTTGACCCTTTGATGTGCATCTAACTATATACCAATTTAGCTGGATGAGCATTATTAAACCCTTATTTGGGTTCTTTTCAATTTTTCTTTTGTATGCTCTCTAATTAACATTCTTTTTATGCAGCTACATCTGCTTGGTGATCGCGTTGAAGAAGCACTAAAAGAGCTGGACGGCTGCTGCCAGAATTCTAATATTTCACATCCTTTCAGGTTCTATTTGCTACTAATATTTATTTTATTTATCATACGTGGTAAGTTTTCTCTGAGTTTGAAGCCAATTTGTTAGTACATTATGAAACCTGAAAAAATGGTCGGTGGATAAAAATGAAGAAAAAGTTGGGACATTTTTCAAGCTTTTTTTTTAAAACTTTCACTTTTAGTGTCTTAACTACAAAGTTGGGAGAAGAATATCGTCGTTTTCTCATCCCATTCATTAACTAAAAACTGAATAAAAAATTGTAAAAATAATGAAGCATTTCAAAAATATGAAAAAGCTCAATAAGTATAAAAATATTAAAAATACTAAAACCACTCTGATTTTTTGTATAAGTTAATGAAATGTAGTGTTCAAAATAGCCTTTGAAGATCCTTGCCAACCCAAAATATATTCTAAAATTTATGTAAATGTCATGAAAAAAACCTTCTGACTTTATTATTTGTACAACTCTTGTCTTTCTTCCAGATTCAAGGCTAGAATTCTGGAGTGTTTTCAAAGCAATCAAGTGGCTACTATCTGTACCTGCTATGAGGCTGCACTGACAAGGGATTCGACGTGTAACCAGTCACTTCAAAGGCTAATCAAAATGCACAGAATTGGTTTGCCCTAAGCTTGAATTTCTTTTTTGAATCTTTATCTCACATGGATTGTCATTCTAGACATTTTTTTAGAAGACTTAACTGTTCAAAAATCCTTCTATGAATCATATATATCGGGATTTATTATTTAAGATGAGATTTCATGATGTTATTTATAGGAAAAAGGTTAGGTGGTTAAATTGAATATGCATGGTTTATTGGAGATTTTATGTGATTATCATGCGCCTCATAGAATAGAAAAATATATATAGTCTGGCCGTATATTTGTAATTTGTTTTAGGAATAGTAGACTGTTTGGAAAATACAACGCGTGTGAAAAGTTGATGTATGAGAATGTTGAGATCGATACCTGGGATTTCTAGGATAGATAATATGATAATTTGTATCGTTCACAAGTGGTTAGATAAAATGAGAGAAGGGCAAGATAACATAGACCATTTGTAGATTCTATAGAATATAAAAGATTAAAACAATATTTGTTTGACATATCACCAATGTATATTTTAGTGGTTGTCACTAAGGAGGGTCGATTAACTATCTACAACTTGAATATTTGTCTCCCAAATTTGATAGTCATGTATTGGCCTTTCAAAATTCACTATGGAGTTCTCATGTTTTCATGTTCTCTCTTAGGCAACTATGGCACTATACCTCTATTCGAGATGATAGTTCTGAATTTAGATTCTACTGATGGGGAGTCTAGCACATGGGAAGAGTTCGCTTTGTGCTTCCTTAAGATACTGACATCTTCAGCAGGTGATTTTGAAGATCACATATCGATAACTGGACAACGAGTTTCAGTAGCCCTCATGTCCGATAAAATTCCCCGAGTTTATACTGAGGGTCATCAAGTAAGAGGAACTTGGAAGGTTCGCTGTAGATGGTGGCGATCGCGCCATTTCAGCAAGAATGCCTATTTAAAAGAGATGCAGCACGGTAAGTTCTCAACTATGAGATCTTACATATTCTACTCAGTTTGTCAAGTGTCGCTTCGTATGTTTTGCTCACTTATACATGTTTGTTGCAACAGGTGATAAGAAACTTTTGGCCTCAAAAGCGGCATGCGCCTCCCATTTGTACGGCCCTCATTTTAATTACGTCGAAGCCGTTTGTCATAGTCTCGCCGACACTGAGGATGCTTCTCTTCTCTCATTTCTCCAACCTCATTTGAAGAACTCAACGAGGTTAGAGGAGAATCTGGGAGAATCTGGACATAGCGAAGGGTATCTGTAAATGCCGTAGCACTTTTCATTTTTTGCTAGCGTTTCTCATTTTTTCCATTTTGCCTCGAAGATGTTTGTACAAATGCCGTAGGGCTTTGAAGAATCACAAGAACAAAACCCAGTCTTTTGATTCTATCTCTTTTTACCGAATTATAGCAATCGATCGATCGATATAACAAGGTGGATTGGATTAAGAACAAAACCCAGTGATCTTGATTTCTTTCTCTTGTTACTTGTTTGACTATCAGTGTTACTATTGAATTGAACTTCAAACAAGATTTCTTTTCCGTAATTGCTCGAGAAGTTCTGAGAAGACAACTAGTGAGGCAGGAGGAAGAGGAAGAGTGACGTGTTCATGCTACTTGTTCCAGAATAAATAAAAAATAATATTCATTTTTATTTTCAATTATATTATAATAATTATAAAATCATAATTATTATATAACAATAACCGTTATTATTCCATAACTACTAAATTAAGCATAGCTACGAATATAATCTTAACAAGTACCATGAGAAATATATTATAATAATTATAATTCATAATTGATCAATATTAATAAGAAGTAAAAAATAAAGTATTTATATTGTAATATTAATGGTGATTGTTTTCGCGCGGAAACTTTCGAGGGATAAATCATCAGTGAGCTGGAGAAATATTGACCAAGTCGTCGAGCAGGATGAATTCCCCGGTCTTCTGAATCAAGTAGCCGATCGGAGTACTCGTCTGCAGAGCGACGAGCGATGAAAATTTCTTTAATTTCTCATATTTGGGTCTTGCAAGAGTTAAAGAGAGAGTCGGAGGGTTAAAGGAGAGTTCCAGGTGGGAGGCCTGAGGATCCTATTCCAACACTCAAGTCAGACCTAATCAAGCGGAGGTAGCTAAAATAGCTAGAAAATAATAAGTAGAGAAGTCTCAGATAAAAGAAACCCCCCCCTCCCCGCACCAGTGACCTCTGTTTCTTTATATATTCTTTCGGGGCGTGTACCGCCAACATTAATGGTGTGTGTTGTTGATGCATGGGCGAGCATACAACGATGCGAAAGGTCCATCGTTCTTCGTACTTCTAGAGGGTGTCTAGGGTATCATTGAGGGGTGTTCTGATCGTACTGTTGGCGTTGAAGCTAGACCTTATAGACGTGCTAGAGACATGAGCCAATGGTAAGGTCATACCGGTCGATCATATAATTTACCCGACCGAAAAGGTAATTCAATCGATCGGGTGATGTAGGACGTTTTCGATCGGTAATATAGTATACCCAATAGGCGATTTCGATTCTGGCCAGTGATCTTGATCAGAGCTCCCGACCGGGGTGGTGTAAGGAATATCCGATCGATCATATAGTATACACCTGACCAGAAAGATGATACACCCGGTCGGGTGGGTGTGTTTTTCCGCTAATCTTGACCTTTGACTTTTCGCCACATGGCATCTGTCCGTACTATCATGGGGCCCGACCTAAGCACCCATATCACAAGTCTTCCCTTCAAGTATGGTCGAAGGAGGCATGACCGACTGACTGGACAATTTGTGTTGGATTTCCTTGTCTGATCGGGCATTGGTACATTCTTTTCTGTCCGGACAACAGGAAAGTGTCTCGGAAAATAAGCTCCATAAATGCTCTTTAATATCGGGATACTAATGATAAGCCGACCCACGTGTTGACCGATGGTTGCTTGACGCATGCCCCCCCCCACGTTGGGATTTCAATCGTCACGACTGTTGCGTTGCCGGCGATCCGTGGGAGGCTTGATCCAACGATCCTCATGTGCTGCCATTAGGTCGGTGCCCGCAGATCCGATGGCTGAGAATCCATGGCCTCGGCTATATAAGGTTCTTGTCGAAAAAGGTTCTGGCTGTTTGTTTTTGCTGTAGTCGTTGTTTGATAGTCTTCGATCCCTCCGCTCGGTGCTTGCGTCCCTCGATCCAATTTGCCCCCGTTCAGTGTAGGATTCCTAGGTCTTATGTTAGTTAGGGGCTTTGTAGATCGGGTGTCCATCCTTAGGTCATGGCAGAAGCGTCGACTTTCAGTCCTTGGTACGGGTCCATGAAGTCTACCTTCACTACCTACGATCTGGAGGAAGTTAGAGTGCAGTATGGGACTTCGCTCGGCTATACGTTGATGATTCCCCGTCCTAACCGACCCCACAAACCCCCGGCCAGGAACGTGACCTCTTTTCTAGGTCAGTTTCAGGTCGGACTTCGTTTTCCTATGCCCCTTTTTTTGACTCTGTGTCCCAATACTTCGATATCCCTTTAAACCAGCTGCCCCCAATGGCTATTGATAGCTCTGTGGGTCATACATAGTCTTTAGTGTATGGTATCCCGCTTGAGGGTCGGTCTTTTCATTTTTTTCTTCTACCCTAAAATGAGGGAAGAAGGGGATTTCTTCTTCCAATCCCGGGCCGGGTATTATTTTTTAGATAAACTTCCGACCTCCAATAGGGGTTGGAAGGATAAGTTTTTTTATGTGTCCTCTCCGACCGGTTTTGAGTGGCAAACGGATAGCGTGTGACCCTGCCGAAGCCCCCCCCCCCATCCTACGTCTTCCTTCAGGGCGGCGCACACGAGGGTGGGCGGCATCCTCGCCGACCTGAGCTTCGCCTCCAAGGCATTGCTACAGGAGGGACTCCTTTACGCGGTCGGATTAAGCCATGTCAGGGTGGAAGGCAGCGGCGGTCCAGTCGGGGAGGCTCTCACTAGAGGAGCTAGAGGAGCGCGACTTGGAAATAGCTCCGAAGGAAGGGCGACTCCCTCCGCCGGCCGGGTCTTCGAGCGCTTAGAACACTGAAGAGTTGTCATCTATCACGCCCCGGGAGGGTATTTATCCGACGAAAATCGGACAGCACCTCCTATGTACGGCGGACAATATCCTGAATACATTTATACAAATCAGACACAATACAATATACCCCACACGAGTATAGCACAACCACGTAGTTAATCAATAAAATACTAAACAAAATAAGAAATACGCAAAACCCCTCAACTGGAGAGGTAACAACTAACTACAAGCCCACACGACTTTATAACAAAACATAAACGAGAGTGTAAGCCCACACGACTTACACCCACACATATAAAATGTCCACAGTGTCAATCCGAAAAGGAAACCACGTCCAACGATCGACAAACAAAAAGTCAACTTTTATTACAAAACATAGTCTGGGAATGAAACTCAAACGATAAGTCCACCATAACAGAAAGAAAACAAAGTAAGAAAATACGTAGCGGAAAATGGTAGCACCCTCGCGGTGCCGTGGGACAAGTGGACGGGATCTCTAGCGACTCAACTATAACCTGAAGAAAACAAATGTACAGGTGGTGAGTCCAAATAACTCAACGGGTAAAGAAAGATAGTGCATGACTGAAATGAAATATGAAACTAAAGGTACAGTCTCAAATGGAATAATACTAACCTGATCATAGGTACAGTAATAATCATAATTACTGAAAATCAGTCTGATTCACAAAATACCAAATAATGCTCTCAAAGCAACATAGAAACTAAAACAGTGTCATAATACTAAGAAGTATCACAGAAATAACATGTCATAAATGAACAAGCAATAACACATCTGAAGTATCAAAACTCCATATAAGGTCATCACACGATCGACCGGGCATAAATCCACAACAATAATGCATATGCAAGTGCAAATGCTTATGCAATGCATAGTCACTCATACTCACCACTCCAGCCATCATTACATCAATGTGATCGAATTGGTAGGATCGTGACTCTTGTGCGTACTCCATACAACCACTACTCTCCAGTGGGACGAGTGGACAGGGTGAACAAAGTAGCTATCTAGCTACATCATAAGAATCTCTGTCGGCATACACTACATAAGACCACTACCCCTGAGTGGTTGAATGAGCCCGACCAGAGATACTGCACTAGCTCCAGCCATCACTACCCCGAGTGACCGAGCGTGTAGGAAAATATGACTAATGACCCTCTCACCCATAAGGGTTACTTAGTCATCAGTGTGCAATCAATGAGATGCTATTATAAGCATAGAGAAATACGACATACCATCGATAAAATCCTCTATAACAATCACCACCACAAACACATCCGAAATGTATCCGTAAAAGAAAATATACGTAAAAACTCATAAAAGACTACCAATCCTTATGAGTAGTAAAATGAGAGACTGTATCAACCATGAATAGACTTATCTCTAAGGTCAAGTATAAAGTATCAAACTCATGATAAATATGAACAGAGTGAAGATACCTAATTAATATTAAATCATATGTCATGCACTAAGGATCAAGTGAACTATGGAAACAAAGAAAGAGGTACCCGCCTCAAATGTAGATAAGTCGAAAAATTCTCAGATCTGTCGTCCTATCTTAAATTCGGATCCTATAGACAGGAATTAAAAATCTACATAAGTACTAGATTAATTCTAGTTACAAACACATTAACAATATTACACGAGTTAATTATTTAAAATTCTAAATCGTATAGAACCAAATCAAATTTAGAGTTCCGTTATCCCAATCGAATAAATGAATTCTCTAAATTTCCATAACACCCCTAACTTCCTAAATTTTAATTTCCTATCCACACGTAAGGATTTCATTATCCAAATTGATACTAGGTCTAGTCAGGAAAATCAAATTTCCAATTAACCCTAATAATTTAGGCATATCCATTGAAGGTTATTTAGGTATTTTTAAATCTCAATATGAACTTAACAATTTAGGTTCATTATTTAATCCTTACATAAAGTCTTAAATCCACCATCCCTTTATCCTTAATTGCTACTAATTTGTTTCTCATTCCATTAATTACATAAAAGCCTAATTAAGTCTAATACATACAAGAGAAAAATAAAATAGAACAATATAACTTATTAATCATGATGCTAGCATTTAAACCCATCTATCATATGAAAAATAATATCTAATAGATCAAACTAACTCCCATGACCACCCATGAAGAAGAATATATTTACAATCGGCCTTCTACACAAACCACATCCGAATTCAACAATCATACCCCTTTTCGTAGCCTAAATTCCAAATACATTTTCCAATCCAATAATATGAAAACCAAACATTTTAATGTTACTACACTAATTACCCCATCACACAAGACAAAGCTATAATCCAATAATAACATTACCATAATCAAAGCTATTAATGGTAGCAAAATAATTAACCACAGTATAAACTATAAACCATCAACTTATCCCTATCAAATTGAAATTCACAGTTGTTTAACTACCTGCTGTGAAGATGGCTGGCCCAGATCGGACAGTGATCAATGACGGTTGACAAAAATTTCTGGACAACCACAAAAAAAAACAACCAATGCTACTGATCAATATCACAGCCAATAAAGAACAAAGTCTACCATAAACCTAACCTAGATCTTATCGTGACAGAGATAATTTGGCCGGAAATAGGGCTAGGGAAGATCGTGGCCAATGGTACTCCTGCCAGCTCCGATGAACTGTAGCCGGCTAGGTCTAGCACAGCGCCTGCAATGGCGATCGCGTGAGTTGAGAGGAAAAACAGCAGCGGTGACTCCGATCGGGATTGACTATGGCCTAATCGTGGGCTGAGGATGCTCCGTCGATGCCCAATCGCCGGCAGCCGAGCGACGATGTGAGAAGAGGGGAAAAAGGCTGAGCTCAATCGGAGAAAGGAAACTGGTCCTTGTTCTCTTCGATCGCATCTGGCTCTGGATCTGGCCGGCAGCGGTGGCTCGCGATTGGCGATCAGCGCTCGGAGAAGGGCTCGGCGACAGGTTCAGGGAAGAGATCGAATGAAATCGTGACTCGTGATCTCGAGCTCCTGGCCGACGACCTCAAGCTTGTGGTCGGCGGCTGTGGAGTGCCACGATCGGAGAAAAGGCGAGCTCGGCGATGGGAGGCTCACGATCGGCTCGAGGAAGAAGAAAAGAGTTTGTCGAGTGAATGAGAAAACCAACAGTGATTTTCAATTTATAAATCATAAACCTAGGGTTTAATTAAACTAATCTAAATTTATCTTAATTTACTCCTATTTAAATTCTTAATAACTCCAAACTACCTCATATATTTCCAGATTAATCCCGAAAATTTTTATAACACCCCAATTTTTTTTTCTTATTTTTAAGATGAAATTAATTTTTTTTCCCCGTATTTTACATTCTCCCCTACTAATAAGAATAATTTAAAACTTATTCTCTAATTTATTAGTTTCTTTCCACAGTCTATGAGATTCTCAGTTAATTCTAATCAAAACCCTAATTCTTTAGTATCTGATTCAAGTTTATCATTTATTTTTTTATATATCTTATCAATCAAAATAATATCATTTATAAATAATATGTATCACGATAATATATTTTGAATGCATTCATTGAGTACATTAATTCATAACTAGTATAAAAAGATATGAACTTAGACTTTATCTTTTATGTAATCTTATTTTTTATATAAAATATTTTAATTAATTTTTTTAGATTATTCATTCTTCTCATTATATATTCATACATATTAATTAAAAGACATGGACTTAGACTTGATGCTTTCTTCTAATTTAATCCTACTCTTGCACTTGTCAAGCTAAGAACAAATATTAATTAAAAGGCAAATCCATCGATCTCGGTGCCAAACTATTAATATTTTAAAATAATTACTAATAAAAAAACTTTATTTTAATATAAAGAATGTTAATTACTTTTGTAATGAATTTGTACTTATTCCAATTCTCATCTCTCGTTATTAATCAATAAGGTACAAGGTATATTATTTAATTTTTTTTTATCATTAATGACATAAAAATTGATTTTTAATTGATTTCATTTTTTACCCTTCATTTTTAAACATTGCATAATGTAAGAGAATAAAATGAATTAAAAATCATAATTTTAAATATATGCATTTTGAGTTTTTGAAAACCATAAACAAGGAACTTCCATAATTATGAATGAGATGTTGTGTTGTTTGTATTGCTTAGTTTGTTATGTTGTGTTGATTGTTATGTGAATGTGTTGCGAAAATTATTTTGTGATGGTGTGTTGATAGTTTATATGTATATAAATAGGGAAAATACAAATACGGGGATATTCTTTTGAAATTTTTATATTAAAATTAGCGACGAAAATTAAATTAAAATTTCATCGCTAGTTATCGTAAAATTTTTAACTGATTATTATGATAATTGGCGATAGAATTTTAATTTTCGTTGCTACTTAACAACGGAAAGTAAAATTTCATCGCTATGTATTGTAAAAATTCCAATGGGTTATTACGATAATTAGTGACGAATCTTTAATTTTCGTCAGTAATTAAATTTCTGTCGTCAATTATCGTAAAAATTATTACGACAACTAGCGACATTTTTTTAATTATCGTCTCTAATTTGCGACAAAAATTAAAATTTTGTTGCTATTGGCGACAGTAATTAAAAGTCCGTCGCTGAATAGCGACGATAATTAAAAAAAAGCATGTAAGATATGACAAATAAAAATTTAGGCTTTAAAAATATGAAATAACCTAATGAAAAATTTTGATTTTTTTTTTTTAAATTAGTGATTAAACTGAATTTATACAGATTATTTAAGGTTATTTCTATTTAAGCTAGAAGTTGATAAAATCAAGTAACTTAAGGTTTAATTACAAAATCCTAAGATGAATTTTTAAACCTAAGTTCTAATTATAAATATACCTAAACTAAATTCCCTATTTCACTCGACACTTACCTCTTCCCCGATTCACAGCTGACGTCGCCCTTCCATTTTCCTCCTGATCGCCGATGCTCTCATCATTGACCGCCGAGCCCCTTCTTCCTCGAGCCATGATCGCCGACCACTACACTCTTCGACAGGGCTAGGGTAGATCTGTGGTGAAAGTTGAGTGTTTCTAGCTCCGGTCATCCTCTCGTCTGCAAATCATCACCGACCTCGAAAGTTACAGCCAATCACCTTTTTCTCTCTCTACTCTGGTCAACACCTCCGTCGTAGCCTCCTCCCAACGCCATGGCAGCCAATCAGAGCTGCATTTTGGTTCAAATCGGATTGGGGCAGAGCTAGGGATTGTTGGCTATTGCTTTGGCCATTCAACAACATTCTCTCCTCTGACCAAAACCAAGTTTTTCGGTAGTCATCTCCAGTTGAGGTAAGCCTTGCATAGCAATGATCTATAGGTTTAGCATTGGATATATGGTTTGGTTGACTGATTCTGTTGTTGCCGTGTTGGTTGAATGTTCATTCCGACCAACAACACTTGTCACAATTCTGGAAATTATTGGTGGCAAGTTTTTCTTAGCTTCGTCCAGATCTGAAAGTTTTGGTGACCAAGCCACAGCCCTACCTTCCAAACTCTGGGCAAATCCATCTCGTTGCATCTCTAGCCACATTCAAATTCTTGGGGCAGCCACTATTAACATGGGTAAGAAGTTGTTTACTACTAAGTTTGATTGGGTTAGGCCTTGGACTAATAGTTGGATGACTTCTGATCATTTCTAGATTGGAACTGTGGATTTGGCCATTCTCACGGGGGCTTCACTGCCAATTGATTCCGACCGGCCAGTCATCATTTTGGAAGTGTTTCCAGCCAACTTCAACAGGTACAAATGAATGAAGAATTTGTTTAATGTAGCTATGGTGCAAATAAGTTATATCTTGAATTGTTAGATTGAATTATTTGGTGGTGTAATTGGGTTGAATGTAGATTAGTTATTTTTGCATATATCTACAACTATGATAATGGGATGTTAGGTTAGATGATATGATTAGTTTATTTTTAATTTGGATTGTTTAACTACATTTGTGGTTGCTTGGATGCGAAACATGTCATATTACTCCTAAATTTGACGTTGTGGTATGATTTATGATGGTAAGTAATTACATGATCAGTGTTATTCTATTTTTTTTGGAATTGGGGAGTTTTTTATGTAGCTTGGATTGTTAACATGGAACCTAGTCCGGTGGATTAGCTAATATTAGAGTTCATTTGACTTAAGGCTAGGGTTTGGATATGAAGGATGTAATGATTCTCGTTGTGTAGATATGTGATTTTGTTTAGTGTTTGTTATTCTATCCTTGAACTATTGGATGTGAGCTATTAGATAAAGAAATATAGAAATGATAGAAAGAAATCTGTGAAGGCTTGGAATTGAGATTAGGATTCATCTTGTTGGATTTAACTATTATGTGAAGTTGGTAGTTGTTATATTTATTTGGATGAGTTAAGCTATATAGTTAAAGAGCTTCTATGATTCATTAGCCTTGTAATTAGGTATTGAAATTTATGCATGATGATGCCTAGGAATTTTTAGCTCTTTAAGTTGTTAATTAAGGGGTTAGCTGAACAAGAATTATTAGACGATTTACTTACCTAAATTAATTAATATGTTTTAATTCTTACTTATATTCTAGTACTAAAGTAGTTTCATAATACTACTTATAGGTTCGGGATAAGAGATGGAGCGCCGGCTCTAAGGATTTTTTATATCATGATCTACCTTTGAGACGAGTACTTCTATCCTTGTCTCTTTTAATACTTTGTACTTAGTGCATGAGTATTATGAATTTGATAGATAGTTTGTATTACTTTAAATCTATTTATGTTAAATTTTGCTTTAGATGCTTATATGTTTGATCTTGAAATTAGTCTTTTTTTGATTATCCATGCAGTCTCGTATTTTGATTATCTATGATTGGTAGTGGTTCACACATGTATGGTGTGTATCGTAGTTGGGTGCATGCATGTATGGTATGCATTATAGGTCGTTACACATGTGTATGATGTATTTCATATGAATTGAATTCATATGATATTTATGTCATTTAATTATTGGATATAATGTTGTCTGGTGCATACATGTATAGTGTGCATCGTAGATCATTACACACGTGTATGGTGTGTTTCATAGGTGTCAGCCTATGTGGGTTTGTTATACTGTGGTATGGTGTATGTCTATATGTGATGCTTACATACGTGTGTGATACTATTACATGCTGACGATCATTGTCTCCCTTGTGGTCGAGAGAGTCGTCAGTCATATTCCTACCAACTTGACCACTTAGGTAGTGGTCTGGAGTGGAGCAGTTTATCTTGTCGTGCTGCTCGACCACTTAAGTAGTAGTAGCTGGAGCATCGTATAAACAAAGACCTCTTATTGTAGCTAGATAGCTATCCTATATCTTGACCATTCAGTCACTCAGAGTAGTGGTAGCTAGAGTGCGTTCAATATTACCGTCCCGCCCCCCTTGGCCACACAGATGTCGTGGTAGCTGGAGGGGTATGCCGGATTGATCATCGTGGTAGCTGGAGGGGTATGCCGGAGTGACCATGCTTTGCATATGCATTTGATGTGTGCTGCATATGTATTTGATATCTGTTGCATTTGCATGTTATTATTTTTTTTTTGATGAAAAGGTAAATATATAGATCATCAAAA
>JBBUKS010483168.1:0-16286 GCA_038050645.1 Hedychium gardnerianum
CCACGTCAATCACATAACCGCATCTATCACGCGGGTAGCTTGGCTTGGGCGGCCCCCTCAATAAATAAATAGAGGATGAATTATTTGCATTTTTTTAAATTAAAAAGTTGTATCAATCTTGTTTTTTTTTTGTTTTTTTGTTTTTGGGTTTTGCAAAGGAGTATGGAGCTTGAGTCGCTTAAGATTATAATCAGAGCTTTTCACTGAGCTTTTGTAGGAGGATTAAGACAAGTTTTGGATGCCAAAAAAATGTGGAGATTGCTTCGATTCGTGAATAGAAAGGATTGAGAAGGAGGTATTGATTGATCTTAAATGTAGGAGACAGAGTAGTATTAAAGCTTATTAAAGCTTATAGAAGGGATGTGTGGTTTGGTTACTATTTGAGGTAGGCCACACTCGAATTATGCTCTTAATTCATGAATTGACCACTCAATCGAATTTTCAGCCGAGTCTTAAGTATCAAGTCGAGAATGTAAGTTATTTTTGGAAAAGAAATGTGAGTGTGATCGACAAGAAAGATGAAGTGTTTTTCATCCAGCATTGAATTGTTGAAAGAGGACAAGTCGCTTTGGAATTAACTCGAACGAATGAATTTTTAAAAGCTATTTTCCGAGTATTTGTATAAGTTATATTTTAAATTTATCCGATAAGTAAATTATTCATCGGACAAAAGCTTAAATGTTTATTTTTTTTTAAAAAAAAATATTCAACGATTGTGAATAGTATCCCAAATGGGTCTACTCTATTGAATTAACAATATACCAACAGTTCACTTTGGAGGCTTCCCGACCAGGTTAAGAACAAGAAGAAGGGTCGACCAATGACAACGACCATCCGTGTAACGATGAGACTGTACTTCCGTCAGCGAAGCGTCGTAAATCGTATTTAGAAATCATTCAATGTCATGATTCAGAAGGGTAAAGAAGAGTCCTACAGCAGAATGCAAATCACAAAACTTCTTAAATCAAATGATAAACGCTAAATAATCATGTTATATTTTTAAAAAACTTTTTTTCTATTTACGGCTAATAGTAATGGTACATAATTAAATCTTTCAATAAATAATTAAAAAATTTAAAATTTGAATCTTAACTACGACGTATTGTAAGAAAAAAATTTTCTAATAAAAAATAGATCTATGTTGGTCATTTAAATGGATCTCCATTAGCGTTTTTCAATTTATCCTTGTGGCCGGTGGGAAACTTCCGTGAGACCGAATCGATCATCCCAAATCTAACGCTTATCCGACCTGAATAATTATTTTTTGTTTTATAAGACAATTAGTGTAGATGTGTTAAAACATTTCAATTAAGACTGCCTTGAGCATAATGTTAAGGGCGCCCAATACTAGTTGAACTTAGTTGACCCATACTTTGGCTAACCAAGCTCGACAAGTTTATTTTTTATAATAAAATAATAAAAAATGAAAAATAAAAGTAAAGAAATGTAAAAGAATAAAATATATTTTATTATTTATTATATTTCTAGATCCGCCGACTAAACCACCCCTACTCAACCCCAACTAGAGATCAGGCCTAGCATTTTACCATCTAGACCGTTTAAATTGGCCCGAGTCACAAGTGATCTGCTCAATTTATATGTGTCAAAGATTAAAACTATTTTTAAAAAGAGGGCCCTGGAATGAAAACAAAAAAAAAAAAAAAATTGAAACGAGAAAAAAGATGAAGGCCAAAAATAATTATTCTTATTTTATTGTACCACCCTTTTTGTCTTCCCGACCCATTGGACCAAACTCAACCCATGTCTAACCCCAACACTTCATGCGGCAGAAGAATTAATGTTGGAACATGTGCTATTAATTACGTTTGTTTCCATCCATCTTAATTCTTCATTAATTTGTCCTGCTTTGTGACGATGACATCATTCATAATGGCCTACGTTTAACTTCCCCACGGGCAGCTATGATGTAGAGAATGATTTGTTAAATTAAAATCGTGAGATCGAAATTTAGAGTTGGTGGTAGGACATAAATCTCTATATTCTAGGAAACTCATTCCCTTTTTTTATTAAATTTTATAATTATCGTAATTAACTTCTTCCATATTTCATATTCATCCTAAGATAAAATGACAGAACATTGAAGATGAGCATTTTGCCAAATGACCTACCTTTAGCAATCTAAATTTTGCTTAGATATTCATGGAAAAAATTTATAAAAGAAAAAAAAAATCAAACTTCAATAAATGGATCGCATTTCACCTTTTGCCAAATGGCCTACGTTTAGCAATCTAAATTTTGCTTAGATATTCATGGAAAAAAATTATAAAAGGAAAAGAAAAAATTCAAACTTTAATAGATGGATATTAGTAAGATCCTGAGACAGACGAATGAAGATTTAGTACGCTACCTGAGGCTGTATCTTTTTCTGCAGGGAACTGCAGAATCACACGATATCAACTATCAAGTTATTGAGAAAATTATAATAAATGCAACACTCAGCATTAGTCAGCAACTAATTAAACCAGCTGGAAACAGATACTGGAAACATGTAACTCTTTTAAGTCATACATTAAAAGTTTTAGAAATAATTTTCGAGTAAAAGAGACTTTATAAAACCTGTTTAACATTCTAGGGCAGTTGTTTAACCCTTCAATGAATATTTCTTCCCAGTAAATGGCTGGAACTTCGGTTCTTCTTCCTTTGCAGGTTCTTTTGTTTCCTTAGGGGCAACCTACAAAGGAATTTAAAATAAATTTCTTTTGTTTCCTTATGAGTCAAGGTTTGAACTTTAACCTAACATGGTTAATGAATAGGAATGGAGCAAGAAATCAGCACATCATTGTTGCAAAATAAGCTTCAACTATGCTTTTGATTTCTCACCAAAGAACTTGTTAGCAATAAAAAAAAACTAGTATTGCACCTGAGCACGATTTGCATTTGAACCAAAAACAAGCTTCCCCTTAGTTTGGCGGGAAGTGCTGGCCTCGGAAGTCGAAGGTGATATCGGCTTCGTACTATCTGTAGTTTCAGACTTTTTGTCTTGCATCGGTGAAGGAACGCTTGAAAGAACCTCCTTTGCTGACTTTCCATCCAACCTTCTTCCAAAGCCAGTAAACGCAGTAAATTTTCTTTCAACTTCAGCTTCATTTTGTGGTTCATGAGCTGAAATTATATTAATTTATGTCATAAAAAATAAAAGCTTTTGATAAATAGTATCTTGATGCATATCAACTGAAGAAGTACATTAAACAATATTAACAAATATAAGCAATGAAAGAAAAATCACAAGATAAGAAGAACACAGTTTCTATTTATTTCGGTAGCTCTATGTTCATGGAAAATTAACTTGTTTGTACTCGTGTTATGGCATATTCAAAGGCAAGTTTTATGGTATATTCCTTGGCAACGTCAAATGTCTATTCCAACAGCCTCATTTAACCTACACTAGCCTTCTATCTATATATCAGTCTCTTGAGAATATTTGTTTCATAAGCAACACTAATTTTGTACATTATTAAGATAGTACACCCCATTGAAGAATCCTTTTAGAAATCAAATAGCAACCAGACGCAGCTCTACAAAGCTATATTACTTCTTTTAACCTATCTAACATAAGTGTAAAAGAGTCAAAAGTATATATTGAAATTATTAACTTTTTGGAGGACTGAAAATTCTTTGCACTAATTTCATGTATATACATTCCAAGGCGTAATTAGTAAATTAGTTAAGGCTTAGGTTACACGTACTTTTGCCAATAATTAATCATAGCACAGCTAAAAGTTTAAACTCGAAGCAGAAAACCTTGACAAAGAAATCAAACAAATTAAAAAGTACATGAAAGAAAAAAATCAAAAAAACTTGTAGGCGCAAATTAAAAGAATAGCCTGAATACAAACCTTGTTCCACTTTTTTGCTTTTAGGTACAGAAGCTTGTGGCCGCTCTGGTTCTTTATAATCAAGAGGCGGTGCAAAATCAACCTCACAGTCGGTCTCAATAATGCTGATTGCGGATGAGGGCTTTGTTTCAATTATATCTATGTAGTATTTCTTATTGTTGTATGCTACCATTATACTGTCACCAGTCGTCAAACAAGAGAAGTTTCTTAAAGTTGTTTCCAAGCTGCAACAACTCAAAAAGAAATTATAGTTACCTTGATGTATGCAACCCATTAAATGAACCAAGGAAAAAATATGAAACATAAATATACTTATATGATGCTAAATTAACTAGCAAACAAAAGATTTACGAACATAGCCTTGGGGTTTGAGATATCCAAAAAGTCTTTCGTATGAGGCTGCAGCTTCACATATGTACCCTTTGGGAGGGTTGCATTTTTGACACGGACAATATCTCCCTCTTGCAGAAGCAAATTTTGCATCATCTGAAGGATAAGAAGAAATTAACCATAATACCTTACACAGAGGACCAGAAATCATATTTTTTAAAAATTGAACAGGAAGATAAATATACAAAAAAATTCAAGGTCTAGCCTACCCAATATGGCATGTATATCATTCCTTCTTCTGCTATAAATTCTAGAACACCACAGTGAGAAACTCTCTCTGTCGCACCATTGGACAACTCAAATAACATCGGATAATCAATATGTAAAGAAGCTGTCAAGTACAAAAAACATCAAAAGATAATTTAACGACAATACAATAGACCTAGAAATTGAATTTATATAAGAGATTATAAATTTCAAGCTAATGTGGCTGTGAATGACAGTGGATGTAGTGGAGAAAAATAAATATGAACCTACAGTGCAAACATTTCAACTCACCGAGACGGTCAAGAGCAGAGGGTGGCATTATGACTGAAAGAATAAAAGTAAATAAAGTTAAAGAGCGCTAAAATGTATATACAAGAAAATTACAATATACACATAAGGATCAAGGAACAGCTTGCTTACTTTTATCCCCCATCTCCAGTTGAGGCTGCACAGATAGGAAAAAAATTATTGTTAAAACAAACTTAAACAAATTAAACCAAAGCTTATTTGTTTTAAGCAAGGTCAACTAATTTTAAATGTACACTAGTATATTGTGAAAAATATTAAGCTATGCAGTAAGCTGCAGTAAGCTGTGAGTATATGATTAAATGATTGTTAAAATTGCAATCCTATTCTTAGGAGTTAGAATCTTGTAATACTATGGCCAAAATTGCCACTAAACAATCCAAATCACTTGGTAGTTGGTTGGAATCCAAAGAACCTAAGATTCAATATTAATTAATTGCCCTTGATCCTCACAGTTATAAACTAATGGAATATACTAACAAACTCAAATAGAAACTTCTAAAACTCCAATTTCAGTATATTGTGAAGACATTTCTGAGATAAGCAAACTCCAACTTCAGTATTTGATTACAAGCCAAATAGTAAGACTGCTCAATGAGCATAGAAACAATAGGTGTAAACAGTTATCTATTGAAGAGAGAAGAATTCCAAACCTTATCAATGAATGAAGCTGGATAGCAAAGGTAAGACTGCTCAAATGAATTCCCATGGTAATTAAATCCTCCAAAAAGCTGAAACAGAAATAATAGAATGTTTAAGCATATAATAGAAGAACTAAATAAATGGCATAAAAGAAAAAATTAAAGATCCCAATCAAGCATATATATGAAGAAATTGTCTCAGTATACATTACATTATTCTTAATCACCCAGAATACCTATCTAAACATTGTGCAAAATTATACATAAGGACACAAATTTGAGACTCTCTTAGTCGCCCAGAATACCTTTCTAAAGCAAATCTCTAAAAGGTATCACATGAGGACAACAAGACAAATTTGAAAATTTAAATAAATAATGTACTCGCATAGCAAACCAAGCACTTCAGGTACAAGTATATACTGACAATCACTCAATGGACATATGAATTCTCCCATTCTCTCACAGAACCTAACAGAATGTGAAATAAATAATTAACATATTGTTCTTCATATGGGAAATGAAAATAGTCCGTGATTGAAATGCCACAGTTACATTGTTTTTCATTGACAAGATGCCTAGTGACTTTTAAAGAAATGATAAAACAATTTGTTGAAATAGAAATTCAGTAAAGCCAAAAGCTTTAAAACAGTAAAATAGCGTACCATCTTGTGCCCAAATTGAAGTGCTTGTCCCTTCAAACAACCTAGTCAAAAATCTAACAGTCAATGTGATCCACATAAATTTAAGGAAAAGTTTTCAATACTACGTTGAACAAATTTAAGCTAAAGGTCATCTAGATCAGATGGTGCTTTGAGTAACTACAAAGGAATTTTGGGAATCTTGGCATTAATCTTCATTCTTCAATAATATTTCAAAATTTTCTAGAACAGGAATGTGATTGCAACTGGTAGCTTCATCCATAATAAATGCAATTACAGTGTTCCAAATAGTCCAATTCCAACCTGGAACAGTAGGATTTGGAATCTACCTTTGCAATCCAATTTTTGCTGAGAAATCAGCAAATAGTAGCAAAGAAACAAAAAATTCACCTAAAGATCAACTATAGTGGAAATCTGATGAAACCAGGGATAGGGGAGAGAATTAGGCAAATCATCCTATTTGTCGAGATTGGTGCTAGAGGAGAAAGGAGAAGGTAAGAATTTAGAAGAAATGAAAAGAAAGAGAGAGCACCATGATCTTGTGGTTGTGGAAGAGACAAAAAGGTTATCAGTGGTAAATTTGTGACAGATGCTGGATGTCAGAAGGTGGAGAACTTGTGTGTTTGCATGAGTGAGGGACAAAGTTCCAGAGAGATGAAAATAGTTATTATGGTAATTGATATATAAAAAGGTTACTACAATGTATATAATATATGCGTGTATATTTGTATTTACAACCAAACTATTACCAGAAAATACAACTAATGGGTTCCCAACTTGTTTATGGTCAAACAGTTTGGAACCTTTGCCTTTATTTCTAGCCTAAATCTGAACACAAAATAAATAGAGCAAAAACAAAGTTACAAGCAAACTAAAGTCAGATTGAGACTGACGTATAAACAAAGTGGCAAAAATAGCTTCTAGAAATTTACTGTGGACTTCACTAATTGCTGTTGTATATTTCGTGAACCATTCTCTACAGTAGTTTAGTTGGGAAAAAAATAGAAAAGTACAACACACGAAATTTAACATCATTCAACAAGCTGAGAAATTCAGATACTTCTGCAAAGAGTAATCATGGAAAGTTACAGTAATTATAGCATATAAATACTTATTAGGAGTGCCAATCAAATAACTGATGGCTCACCATATACTAGGCCTTCAAGTATCCTAACTCCTAAGTGTGATCATATTATAAGTTTAGTCTAGGCACTAATTAGATCTATGACAGTCAGTTGGGAAACTTACAGGTTTAGCCAACCAGCTAAAACTACAGTTTACCTCGACTCAGAAAGATGATCCTCTGGCTTTGATTTCTCAAACTACAGCAATGAGCCTCCAGGCAGTTAGGATTTAATAGTGGCATTTTCATTCTAAAAGTTATATGACATGGGAATCAACTAATGAATAACCGATAGGGACACATAGATGCAACAAACCAATTCAGCAAGATGTGGAGACAGATAAACGGAATATAAGAAATCATAAAAGCTCAAGCAGAAAAATAAGAAGCAAAAACAATATCAATCCGTATAACGTGCATCGACAGTAGAAAATTGGGATAGCCGGCCACATAGTAATTAGTAAGAAACCCCACAGCCAAAAAATAATAATAATAAATTGAAGAAAAAACATGCACACATCCGAATCACAATCAGTTACGATGTTGAAATTCAGACTTGGTTCGCAAAGCCGAATGCAAAGTCAATAAAACAAAATTGTTAAAACCTAACTCTGGATCATCAAAGAAATAGTTTGAATGTAGTAGTGAAGCCAACAGATTCTCCTACATCAGCCCCCCCCCAAAAAAAAAACAAATTCCGAAGCCCTAGCACCCTCCGACACAAACATAAAGTCGGATAAAGATCGACCTGATAGCTGCCGAGTCTCGATCGGCAGCGAGCGAAGCGAGGAAGAGACTCGTTGCAGTCCGTGAAGTAGTCGGTCGAGATCGCGAAGGGTGCAACCTCAAACAAAACAAGCGTACGCTAGCGTAGGATTGAAAGGACACGGATTTCTTCCTTCGTCAGCGGATGGGAGGTTGGGAAATTCCCTAGTGGAATTGCTTAACCGTATTTTTTGATGGAAGAAAAAGGTCGATTTGGAGGTGAACGGGAATCGGCGTACCTCTGGCTCTGGATCGCGTAGACGCGAAACGCTGGGACCAGAATAATATACCTTCCTTGATCGAAAGAAAATAGAAATGGAAAAGGCTTATAAAAAAAATATTAATAACGTCGGATTTAAAATAATCAATTCGATTTTATAAAAAATTTAAATAAATTAAAAAATATTCATGTAAAATCAATATTTTTAAAATTATTTTTTATTAAAAAAATTTAAATAAATAATCGAGATTCAAATTTTAAATACTTGATTATTTATTAAAAAATTTAATCATTATATTATTATTTCAAAAATTAAAAAAAAAATAATTAATCAAATCGAATAATATCAAATTTGAGTGATTGATACAATTTCATAAATTTTTTTCATCGATTATCAAAATAATTAAAAAATATTAATAAAGATTCATTCAAAATTTTTAAATTTATTTTTTATTAAATTTTTTTTTTATAATAAAATTCAAATCTTAATTATTGATTGAAAGATTTAATCATTATCATGGACTTAAAAAAAAAAACTCACAATACGAGTTTTTATTTTTAAATGAGAAATTTTATCTCTTCGTATCATAAGTATAATTTTTTTAAATTTTTTTAATTTGAATATTATAATAAATTTTAATTCTTTATTTTTTAAAAAAATTATCTGAAGTGCACATACAAAATAAATAGGATAATATTTTGATGTATATATATATAATAAACTTTTGTTATTTTATTAAATTAATATATGTACTTTTTTATTTTATAACAAAATTAGTACTAACTTCTGACGTAAGCAGTGAGCATGAGCATTCGATTAAATCGAAATCAAAATTGAACGCATTAATATTTTTTTCAAATTAATCGAACTCGATATTTTCAATAGCTAATTTTTAAAACTGCGTTTTCAAAAAACTCACACTAAATTTATTCGATTTAATTGAATTAAAAATTTTAAAATTGAAATTAAACTAAATTATTCAGAAAAAATGAATTTTCAAAATAATTTAATTAAAATTCAATAAATTTAATAAATTAATTCGATTTTACTCCTCCCTTAACTTATATTAAATAGGTTTTTGGCTTGTATTCATATGAGTCAACCTTTGAAAACCCCAAATGTTACACATAAAATTTAATTTATAAAAAAAAATTATTGATAATAAATTCATAAAGAACAATTCATTAACCTAATATTTTGAAATTAATTATTAATTAAGATAAATTAAACTGATTCTTAAATAAAAAGGCATTCTATCGCTGCAATGACATAAACTCCACTTCTTAATCTTTAATTTGAACGATCCCATGATATTTTATCTATACTTGTTGGACAAGGAAACAAAAATTACGCTTGGAAGATTAATCAAAAGTAGGTTGTTCGCTCTTTGTCAGAAAGATTGAACGCCGTGATGTTTGAAGGCATTCGCCTACACACTTCGCGGAAGGCGAGCGAGGTGGTCGCTAGCTAGAACATTTCTTCAGAACCTTGTAGACCTTTGACCAGGAAAAATAAAAGTGCCATGCCGCGGGTCCACGTTTCGCTCCCGCCCGCCTCCTCCTCCTCGTCTAAATAATCGCCGTAGCGCAACGAATTCTCCCCGGATCGATTTTATTTCGCCCATTTTTATTTATTTGTAAAAGGCCAATCGGCGATCGAGCAAGAAGTCTTCCATCTGTTCCAAAAGTTGAAATTCCTGCCTCGAGGAAGCGGCGTTCCAAGGAAGGAGTTAAGGGCGCCATCGGACGAGCCGGGCTCTGTGGCGGCAGCGAGAATGGACGAGGAGATCGGCAGAGCTGCTGCGGTGGAGTCTTCTTCGTCGACAGCGGCGTCAAAGAGGTGCGCATGGAAGTCGAAGCTCCGCTGGATCCCGACCTCCACTGATCTCACCGTCGCCGCCGAGAAGCGCCTGTTGTCCCTCGTCAAGTGAGAATTCTACTCGTCTTCCTTTGTTTATGTTGGGGATGGAGGAGATCTTTGTCCCTGTCTCTATCCATTGTCCATTCCGTGGAGGGTGTGATCTTTCGCTTGCCGTCCCTTTCTTCTTTGGACTAATTTGTTTGATAATTACTCACTTGCAATTTTGGAGGTAAATCAAATTTGAATCCTCACAGCTTCGTAACATAGGATGCAATCGCCTACGAAATTTCTGCTGTGTTTGCTTTACGGAAGTAGGAGGTAAAAGAAAGCAAAAGAAATAAAATCATTACGCATTTACTTGGAATGAAATATAGAGGAGGAAAAAAGTTGGTTGCATTCAAGCGGAAATGGAATTTAAGCATCTAATAAACACAAATGAGTAATATAATTTCTTTCCTTTCAATTCTGTTTAAGTAAATGAGATGAATTCAAATAAAATAAATAATAAAATTCATTTAATCCACGTAAAGCATCGGCATCAAGCATATATCGTCTGAAATTGAGATATTGCATTTGTTCAATCAGTAAGATACCATTCCTCATTTTAATACAGTCAGAGATTTCCATAAACAGAAATTGCTAAAGAGAAGTTCATTCAGATAACCAAGCAGATAATAAGATTAGATAATTTATATGTCTGATAGTAAGAAAGTAAGATTACTATCATGTTGAATATGCTAGTGTCCTTTGTAGGTTCAAATAACACCAGCAGACTTTATTTCATATTGGGTTTGACCAGAAGACAGGACATCATTTGCTCCATCTTCTCTATCCCCAACATTTGTGTCATATCTTGTATAGATAGAGTAAACCTTTGTTTGTTTCTAAACTCTTTGCCTTTTCCAGGACAAGTTATGTGCATGAGCAGGTCAATATCGGCCCTGGACCACCAGGTTCAAAAGTCAGGTGGTTCAGATCTTCTAGTGATCAGCCAAGGTTTATTAATACAATAACATTTGATAGCAAGGAGGATGCTCCCACACTTGTTATGGTGCATGGATATGCTGCTTCTCAAGGATTTTTCTTTAGAAATTTTGATGCACTTGCTGCTGATTTTCGAGTGATTGCCATCGATCAACTTGGGTAATCGAATTTAACTACATTATCTTTATGTTTCTTTCATTTCCTGCTTCAGCTATAGAGATTTTTTAATTTACTTCATGGAGTAAATATATTTAATTTGATCTCGTAGTTGTTTAAGCAGTTTAAAAATATGTCTAAAATTCACAATATATTTATTAGCATTAGAATGTATTCCGTATTTTGAGTGCCCACAAACATTCAAATAGCCAAGAGCTCATAGTTCATAACTAGATTCTACTTTTCTCACTTCAAGTGAATAACTCACCCCTTTGATCTTCTTGATGCTGTTAATCCTAACTCAACCACCACGATTACAAGCCCTCTCTGACCATTTTACTCTTGGAAAATGCTATGGCTTGTGAATTTCTGTGCTTGTTAAAAAAACACATATTAAGCACACACATTTATACCTTACTTCTTGGTCTTTTGAAAGTCTGATTTAAGTTTCTGAGTTACTTTTGTAGAGCTGGTGGCCATTTACTTCACATATTATTATCTTGCCATTGATAGTATGTTACTTGAAGAAAAGGGGTACACAAGATTCTGTTATCCAGGAGCAGAACCTGAATTACTAGCCATACTCCAATAACCTATTTTTCATATTAGTCACATTCATGTTAAAAGTATTTCCTGGAAATAGGTCTCAAAGGGCATGCTTTTTTAGGGTCCTCAAAGTTCACTGTATTGGAGCTCACTATCACGATAAATATTCTTGTTGATAATTTGAATAGGTTCTTGAAGCTTGTCTCAGGTGTACAACGCCCTTACATTTTCCCCAATAGTAGTGTGTACCCTTGGAAATTTGCTGAATCTCTATTTCCATGATGTTAATTTTGTTCCATTATACTTTCTGTTTTCTAGATATTATAATGATCTGGAATTAATTGTTGTTTTTTATTTGTGTTTTTTTACTCAACTTACTGTTCTTTCTTTCCAGTTGGGGTGCATCAAGTCGACCAGACTTTGATTGTAAAAGCACAGAAGGTTGGTGAAGGCCCTTCCCTGTCAAAACTCATTCTGTTTCGGATATAAAAAAAATTGTTGTTGGGTTCTTCTTAGAGGAATAAATCATTGGTAGTTTATTTAAAAGCTAACTTATGTCAGGATTATTTTCTAGAAGAGAGAGAATTTCTGTAGAAGAAACTCCTACCATTGCCTAATATATATATAGTTAATAGCACGCTCACAACACGTACCTGCTAATGATGTCAAAAATATACAACTACCATGAAACTATCTAATACTGGACAAAAACAGCATAGGCTAACTAGAATAACTAGTGACAGTAACTAGATACTTAACCTGGTTCCTACTCAAACTGCAGGTAAACACTGCAATCTTGTATCTTATTTTATTCCATTGGAATTCATTGCCATCGCTCTGAATTTTCATCTAAGTTATAATTTCTCTTCTTATTTGTTATGTGATTCTACCTTCTTAATATAACATTGGGTTTGCCATTCCCTCTTGGAAGGGGGAAAGCTATTTACAGGTTTAGATTTGGTATTGAAAATCACGTGAATCATTTCATGTCTTGGTTATGATTTTTAATCATGTGAATCATTTGATCTCTGGGTGTTTTTTTTTCTCATGCTGTCTACATCATAGTCATGATTGTTTTGCTTATGAATTGTGACACGCTAGGCTTGGTTGTCTCTTTTGCAAAATGCTTTGTTGGTTTAACTTTCTGCTAAAAACTCTTGCAACATTCTTATGCCATATGAGCATGAAAGAAAAGACCATTCCAAATATTTTAACAGATGATATTTCATATATGTTCTGCATCTAGCAACTAGCGTCAATATTGCTCCCACCTTGTTCATCTTTTCCTTCTTGGTCATCTTTTTGCATTTGATGCTCTACAAACTTGCATTTGGTAATATATTCAGTATTTTTTTTCTTGATAAATAAGTTTTAGTTGATTATAATATGATTTTCAAGAATTTTTTTATTTAATAAGCCATTGTCACTTCTTCAATTTTACAGAGACTGAGGCATGGTTCATTGATTCTTTTGAGGCATGGCGTAAAGCCAAAAATCTTGACAAGTTTATTTTGCTTGGACATTCTTTTGGAGGCTATGTCGCATCAAAGTATGCTCTGAAGGTAATGCTTTACAGATTAACTACCTCCTATGTACTTTTATAAAATTATTATTCATGCATATCTGTTTTTTTTCAGCATCCTGAACATGTTCAACATCTGATTTTGGTTGGCCCTGCTGGTTTTTCATCAGAGTCGGAACATATGCCAGAGGAGCTGGCCAAATTTAGAGCTACTTGGAAAGGGGCCTTTGTAAATCATCTTTGGGAGTCCAATGTGACTCCTCAAAAGTTCATTAGGTTGAACTTTTTTATTGGAAAATTTTATGTCGTTCTTTTGCAAAAATATCTTTTGTTTTTCTTTCCATAAATATGCCTCTTGCATGCTCGTTCCTTATATATCGTCTGCCTCTCACTTTCTCTCTGTATATATCTTCTAGAAGCATTCATTTTAGCTCAATGATTATTTATTATTTTTCCTCAGCATTCCTTTATATGTTATACTTGGATAAAATGCATAGATACGAGGAATATCACAAGTGAGTTGACACATATTTGTGTTCCAAGTCTAATCACTGCATAGTGAGAGAACTATTCAAGGGCAACTAGGTATTGTATGTCCTTGTCAAACAGAGCAACAGTATATAAAAAATACACAATATTAAATGAATCTCTATGACCTTAGAAATCCAAAACAATCATGATAACAAGGTTATTGAGCTCAACATGAGCTATAGGGCAATTCTACATTCTCTTCTAATGCTAATGGATATTAACATTACTTACCTCCTTTTGATACATTAGACTGAACTGTCTATTGATAATTATGTACCTGATAGCTACTGTTGGTCAAATCTTCTACTTGTTCATTAGAGCATCATATAATTTTAAATTCTCAATGTTCAATCATGCAGCAAACACACCTTTATATAGTACTTTATTCTTGTAATGTTTCCTTTCAATTTCATCTTAGTATCAACCAATTTAATATGGCATCCTAGTGTTCATGATACCAACTATTGTTCATCGTATTCACTTTTTTATGCATGAACTTGGATTGTTATATGAATACTATAAAAGAGGTTGTTTTACCTTGATTACTATTTTAATTACTACCACTAGAAATATGACTTATCTCATCCTAAGCAAATCCATCTTTCTTATTGATCTTCCTGATTAGTCACCATTGGGTTTCCTAAAATAGCAACATTACATGTATCCATCTAGATTTTATCACTTGTAGTTATGATTGTGGATTTTTTTATCACTGTTGAGTTATTCAAAGTTATGTCCTGTAGTTAGTTAAATTATTACTGATGGTATGTATTTTAAGGATCTTACATATCGACAATGTGTACAGAGGATTAGGTCCTTGGGGCCCAAATCTGGTCCAAAGATATACAAGTTCTAGATTTGGCTCATATTCGGCTGGTGAGGGATTAACTGAGGAGGAATCCAAATTGTTGACGGGTATGTAGACAGTTATTCAATCAAAAAGGTTTTACAAATTGATCCTTTGCTTGCATTATACTCGGTTGGAATTATTTTTGTTTGCTTTTGAAGATTATGTGTACCATACTTTAGCTGCTAAGGCAAGTGGAGAATTGTGCTTAAAGTACATATTTTCCTTTGGAGCATTTGCTAGGAAGCCTCTTCTTGAAAGGTTAGTATTGAATTATTTACTCCTTTTTCCAATTTCAATAAACTTGTAAGTTGACCATTCTCTAACTTCTCAACCATCTGAAGCTCTTGAGTAAGGTTTCAAAATTAATCCAATAGCTGCCAGAACAGCAATAGTGAATGGAGTTGGTAATGTTTCAGTTAAAGTTATACCTTCATTCTATTTGAGATGGGTGAAATTTGACTCCTTTGTATTTTTTTTTTCTTCCATTTAAGTCATTCTTTTGTGCCCGTGCTTCCATCTAAAAGTATTGACCAAGATGTAATTCTATTCTGCCGAAGTTGCAGGCCTTTTCTGCATCAGTTTCTATAACAAAATTGTAGTTATTTACATGAAAACATGCCAAGATGTTCCAAAAATATCCACCATGAAGGAATGTATAAAATCAATAAGCACCACAATTTTAAACATTTGCTTACTGCATCCATCTACATCTTTTAAATTCACCATACTGCAGAGTAAAACAAACCAAGATGTTGATTGGAAAAAAATTGAAGCAAATAGTGTTTGTATGTTGGCCTATCTCCTCCTTTCCTCATGAATTCAAATTATGTGGATCCACTGAAAAATAAACAAATTTTTGGTCACAAAATGCAAAGCAGGTTCTTCTGTTCTGTAGACTTCAGTCATCTTTCCATTTGGTATGGTTTTTTACCTATCAGAGTAGAATATTTCACTAATAACCCTTTTTTATTTTTATTTTCTATCATATGTTGATGTATTTTCATAAACAAACTGAGATAAACTAAATTAGCTTTGGTAAAGGGCCTAATTGAATGAGAAGCTAATGGGTGGTAGAGGGTAAAAGTGAAGATGTTTTCCACCCAGGTTTTCGAATCAACATATATCTTGATAGCTCAGGGTTGATTCTCCTTATAAACAAGTGATGAAATAAAAGATAGATTGTTGCATGTTTGAGGAATGCGTCATTGTTGAATGCAGTGCCTCCGATTGGAAAGTTCCTACCACCTTCATTTATGGCTATCAAGATTGGATGGACTATCAAGGTGCACAACAAGCTCGAGAAGGCATGAAAGTGCCTTGTGAAATCATAAGGGCTCCTCAGGTATTTCTATCTCATTCTTCCACACACAGGCACTTTTCATCTTGCAACTTTTTTAAAAAAAAAAAATGAATGTAATGCAGGCAGGGCATTTCGTATTCATCGATAATCCTTCTGGATTTCATTCGGCAGTCTTCTATGCTTGTCGGAAAATTCTTTCCCCAGGTCATGGAGATGACATGCGTTTTCCTTATGACTTGTCCTCTGCATAGCTCGAAATGCACAAGGAATTGCTCAGTCAGAAACATGAAAAATAAAAAAAGGTGAATCGTATTCTTGGTGGCATATTTAAAGTGTTGTAAACTAGTAATACCCCGCTTCTGCTTCTG
>JBBUKS010483216.1:0-16282 GCA_038050645.1 Hedychium gardnerianum
ATGCGATTTATCAAAATTTTTATAAGCTAACAATCTTTTTTAGATATTCCAGGAGTTATCGATTCAATGGTAAGTCACACCCATATATGAATGTATTTGTCTATAATTACTCCAAATATTGGAACATAAAGATATTTTATTATTTAATTTACTAAATTCTTCACTTAATTTTTCTCCTTGTTTTATTAATCTTTTAATTATTATTTTTAAGTATCGTTCTAGGAATATGTTTATCAAATTGATTAAGAGTTTTTTTACAAAAATATTTAAAAGTGTATTTAAATTCAAAACTAAATGAAAGATGTTCGAAACAAATCTAGCTAAAAATAAATCTTAATTTATTATTAGAATATAAAAATAAATTAAAATCACTATTTTCATTAGTGAAAAATCTAAATAATTGTGCTTGAGCATGATCAATTTCATATTTCGTCGGATGCTTCACTTCTACATGTCGTTTCAACGATCCATAGCCGCCACCAACTTGAAATTTGTAGAAAACATTACAATGCTTATATTTTGCACGCAATTCTCCCGATGGAAGTGTGTCATTATCACAGTGTTTAGTAAAAATAGAAGATTTTAAAAAAGAAACTTTTCGAATTTTAGAAGTAATTGCATTGGTACTTCCTTATGTTTTGGGTGTTACAATCAGATTCAAAAGTTGTTCGGTATCATCATCGGTGGATTGAATGTTCGGATTTGTTATTTCCTTACCCCTTCGAGATTAAGATAATGAACCTCCTCGCCCTCAGCCTCCTTTTTGCCCTCGGCCTCCTTCCACTGTAGTTGAAATTCGGAAGAGAAAGTCGAAAGTGTGTAGTATTAGACTTGAAAGCGTGTAGAGATTATAGAATTAAGATTGAGAGTAAAAAAAATGTGTGTGGAATAATGAAATGAACTATCTATTTATAGAGTTTGGAGAGTAACGGATATTAAATCATAGTTATTAATCAAAAAATGATCAAATAATATCAACCGTTGAAAAATATATAAAAAAACCTTTCTTTTTCATCCCAATGGTTAGAACCGTCGGTTCATAAAAAAAAATGAACCGACGATTAACTGTTGATTGACGATTTTTTGAGGGGTGGGGGAGGGGGGTTAAACCGTAACCGACACGACATTATATTGGGCCAATTATGATTTTTGAACCGAAACTGGATCAATGGATATCCAGCACGTTGACTCGGTTTTAGATCTGAGCCAGGTCCGGTTTGGACCCAGCCCGGGTCGGGTCTACGACTCTACCGCCCCGTAGACTTTAGTTCGGATTTGGATCCAATAGGGAGGAGGCGGAGCACCGCAGCAGCGAAGGCGGCGTGGTGGCATCGATCTACACATCTCGAGGTGCAAGCCCTCCTCCCTCCGTTTCCTTGGCTCTCCTTTCTCTTACCCACTGCTCCCAAAGGCAAAGCTCTGCTCCTCCCTCCCGCTCAGCCAACGCTGGCGTCGCCATCCATGGGCGCACTCGATGCCGGATGCTTCGAGGACGGGCTCAAAAACAGGATCGGATTGGAGGAGGAGGAGGATATGGCGGCGGCAGAGGCGGCGAAAGTAGTGGGCGGGTTGGGGATGGATTCCGAGGCCGATGCCGAGTCCAAGCGATCGATTGAGGACGCTGTGAGGGTGCTGCTGCAGGGCCTGGGAGAGGACCATGAAAGAGAGGGCCTTCGGAGGACGCCTCATCGCGTCGCGAAGGCGTTCCGCGATGGGACTCGAGGTTTGTGTTCGCCCTTGGTGTTATATCGATTCCTCGCGTAGATCTGCTGCCTAGCCGTTGGTTCTTTGTCCATTAAGATTGCAAAGACGGAACTTTTAGTTTCCGCTTCGTGCATCCATCATCGTTTCTTAACTTGTTCTGCCTGATATTCTTTTCGTAGTACGTTTTTTTTTTTAAAAAAAAAACAATGGATCGGCCATTTTTGCTTGTTTTAGTTCAACAGACATTGCGCTTTGCTTCAAATGTCTGGCGGCGCTTGATTCTTGCGTTTTTATTATTTTAAGGAGCTTAAAGGGATTGATGTAAACATTTATGACTTTGGAGATGTTTATTGTTTGGTGGTTAGCAACCAACGTTGTCTATACATGTTATACAACGTTGGCTTCGTAAAATTTAAAGCTTAGCGGTTATTTCATTATTCTTTTAGTTCTTGGATTTACTTTCATTTTTGCTCAGGTCATTAAGTTCAATACTCATCTGAAAGTCTCATGTTGTGTTGAAATGCTATAGGTTAAGTTGGTTTATGATTTGCCTCTTTGAATTGTCTCTTCTATTGTGAATTATATACCTTTGCAATATTAAACTTGCTGTCATGAAATATACTTTGTTTGTCAATTGTTTGTGTAACCAATCTTTCACTATGGTTCACATCTTTCCTATATTTGACTTTATGGTGCAAGGCTCTCTCTTTCATACTTGATGATTAAATCTTACGATGGTCTAGTTGAAGCTTCCTTTCCATTTGAATGCCATACGAAACAGGCTCACCTACTCAAACCACTATTTCCAATAATGTTTATCAGCATTCTTGTCCTGCTCTCTTCTTGGTTACTTCAGTTACAAATTAATGGCTTACTACGCAATGAGCTTTGGGACGAATTAGTCATCAATGTTTACATATATGTTTGGAATAATCAGTCAAGTTCTTACTTTGATCTGATTTGTTCTGTACTAGGCTACAAAGACAAGGTAAAGGACATTGTGGAAGGTGCCTTATTTCCTGAAGCTGGTTTTGAGACTGGAACTGATCATGCGAATGGAGCCAGTGGACTAGTTATTGTTCGTGACATCAACCTATTCTCCCACTGTGAGTCTTGCTTGCTTCCGTTTAGCATCAAGTGCCATATAGGTTATGTACCATCTCGAGGGCAGATTGTGGGTCTAAGTAAGCTGTCACGAGTTGCAGATGTATTTGCAAAGAGGCTTCAGGATCCACAAAGACTCGCAAATGAAATTTGTGCAGCATTGCATGACAGCATCAAACCAGCTGGTGTTTCTGTTGCTCTTCAGTGTTGGCACATTCAATTTCCTGAAGAGCGTGAGTGTAATTCCAATACTACTCATTCACCCATATCAGACATGCAAGGTTGGGTTAAAGTGTTTGTTTCCTCAAGCTCAGACATTTTTAAGGAAGAGAAAAGCTCTTTTTTGGATGACTTCTTTTCACTGCTGAGGTTAAGAGGTGTAGTCATTGAAAAAGGAGATACAAGCCGTTCTCGTGTGTCCCATTGGTGCCCATCAAAGTCACTGGAGATACATTTGTCCAATGGGCATTGTTTACAAATTTCCAAAAATGATAAGGCTTCTTCTAAGGCAGCAGTTCCACAGACTTCTATGGTAGCAGCAGTAGCTTCAATTCTCCACTCTATTGGGGAAGATCCTTCAAGGAAAGAACTCTTGGGAACCCCATCCCGTTATGTGCAATGGCTCCTGAATTTTAAGAGTTCTGACTCAGATTTTCAATTGAAGGATCTCAGTGTATGTAATATGAGTTCTCATGGTGTCACAAATGGAACTGTCATCAGTACAAAAGGGATACAGTTGGCATTAAACCTCCCTTTCTGCTCACAATGTGAGCACCATCTCTTACCATTTCATGGTGTTGTACACATTGGATATGTGAGCAAACAAGAAGGTATAGATATCGAGCGATCAGCTTTGCTAACAATGGTTCATTTCTTTGCTTGCAAGCTTCAAGTGCAGGAGAGATTAACTAGACAGATTGCAGAAGCAGTGTATTCCATCTTCAGCAAAGGAGTAATGGTTGTTGTAGAAGCTTACCACAACTGCATGATATCAAGAGGGATTGAGAAAGTAGGGAGCAACACAGCTACTATTGCTGTTTTGGGGCAATTTTATAGTGATCCGAAAACCAAGAGTTTATTTTTCCAGGCAATTTCAAATAATGCTGCTTCTGGGACTTGATGATGATCGTGGATTTCATTTCAATCAAATAATAATTATGTTGCAAGTGTTAAATTTTTACACTGAAGATAAAACGTAGCAGGAATAGCTTCTCGCTGGGGATAAAGTTGAGTTGCCCAAAAAGCCATGATTCTGGGGATTTCCCAGCTCTTTAATATTCTGAAAGCCAACAATTCTTATTTTCTAAAGAATAATGCACATCAAACTGGAGAAAAGTTGTGAACAACAGATGAAGAACATAAAAAAAAAATTGAACATTTTTTTCCTCTTCTATTATGTATTCATGATTTATCCAACAGTTTTGATTGTGGAAGCCATTTTTGCAGGCATTAGCTAACAATTTTAGCCATACTCATTTTCTGTTTCCCCAAAAATTGTGTTATTCTGTAAATTGGTTATTGTTGTATTACATCTGGTTAGAACTGGTTCATTATAACCTTAATATTCTTTTCTCTCATTATTAAGAGAGAATTTTGGTTGTGGCTGACTGATCATTAGTTCTTAGTTCCTAGCAAATTGTTAGTATTATGAAATTGGTACATCTTTCACCTTTTTTCTTCAAGTATATAAACAGATGTGATAGTCTATTTTTTTTTTCAAATTTCTGTTAAAATTTTGTGTTTAAGCTTTAGCTCGTTTATATGCCTGTTTATCTTTGGTATTGCAGATTGTGGAGCCGAAAGAAGTGATCTACACATTTGAGTTTCAACTGGCCAAAGATGCATACAGAAAGGAAGCATTGTCATTCCTTATCCCTTCTATCCAGAAACATAACTGTAAGTCTCAATGGTCATTCAATCTTACAAAACTATAGTCACAATCGATAGTACTTACATCTATATAGAACATAAATAGATATCCTACATAGCATATAGAATTGGTGTAGGTACTTAAGCTACATAGTCACCCTTTGTGATTTATTGGAGCAAAAGGTGAAACCGTCACTTTAGGGGTCTAACTCTTTGTGATTTATGTGCATAGATGCAAGTACTCAACATCTATCCAATACAACATTTACCAACATATCTGATTTCAATGAACATGCTTTTATTTACAGCATGTCAATAGGGGAATTTTGTAGAATGAAGTTTCAATAATTACAGAAAATGATCTTACAGTCGCTTTATATAAACAATTGCATGTGAGTGATATACACAAATGAATCTCACTTGCAGTGTCTCATTGAGTCCATCTTGTAAGGAACAAAGCAAAACTGAAAAATTGTATGCTTCAATATGAAAAATTGGGCATTGCCCTGTAGTCTTTTACAGTTTACTGGTTTAGCACTATGATACACCATTCAAAATGTATGAAATTTACAAAAGTGATGCAGTACTTTGAGTATTCTTAAGTATACAGGAATCTGCTAACAAAGGGAGAATAAAAGATCAAAGATAGCTTCTTGAGAGTAGATGATAGAGCACACAATAACACATGCTGGTTCAGTTGGAGTCAAGATGCGCATGTATAAGAGCATGAGAATGAATGGTAGAGGTGACAATTGGGTTGGGTTGAGTTGTCTATGTTTCGAACCAACCTAACTCTGTTAGGGCCGTGCCTTGTACGACCCTGGTAGGGGTTAGGTCATGTGATTTTATTTTGATTTTTTTATATTTTTATTTCTCATATTTTTTATTTTGATTTTTTATGTATTTTATTTTAAAAAATAAGCAATGTAGGTCCGAGTCAGCTGAAGCATAGCTTGGTGCAGCCGTGGATCATGTTCGACATGACTCATGATTGCTTGTTGTTCTTGACACAACACAGAAATGAACAATGGGTGAATAAAAAAAAATGCTAAAAGATAGATGGTGCAAACCACAACATAGTGTCCATTCAAGATGAGAGCTTGAGAATGAATGGTAGATATGTCAATCTGGTCAGGTTGAATTGTGTGCGGCCCAGCTCAACCTGGCTTAGTTTGGTTTGGGTCATGCTTGGTACGACTTAACAGGGGTTAGGCCATGGCGTTGAGTGAGCATCCTCGACTCATAGATCAAGCCAAACCAAGAGCGAGTCAGCTTCTCTCATAGATAGCTCCATACTATAGCTGATCATCCTGTTCCTCTTTTTCCTATAGTTTATTCTGGCAATTCACCATTTTGCTCAACTCCCTAACATCCTTATCCCACTTCCAACACTACATTAAAGTAGTCATATCTTTCCCTGCTCTCCGGCCAAACTCCATTCTTGCAGACACCAAGAACACTGCTGCATATGTTGGCACAAAACCACAGCGCCTACCAGTCCAAGTGTGTTGACCTTTTTAGTTTGGTATGCATGTGTGCATGTGGGTGGACTCGTGCAGTGACAAAATTAGGGTCTCCACTCACAAGGCACAAGGCAAAAGCCATAACTGTGCCCCTTAATTTAAGCCTCATCTTCTTCTCATGTGTTGTGTCCCATGCCAACTCAGGGTAGTTTGGCCTCACTCGAGACCACTGCCGGTTTTTTGGTCCTTGCTTTTCCTATAGTCTATTGGGTGGTTATCGTATTTTACTCGTGAACCTACGGTTTCTAAGGCGTAGTTACATTTGGCCCCTCCGGCCTTCAAAGTTGAACATATTTCGGAGTTGAAAGTCGTTAATGGCTTTCTTGGTTTACTTATCCAGCTAAGTGCACTATAGTGCACTATCAACCCATTTTGACATTTCATTGATCAAAGTGCTATGCCGACTAGGTCCTTTTTGCATCCTTCAGTTATAGGCACGTGTGTGTCCTCTTAGTATTCGGAGGAGCAATAAAAGAAACAAGATTCGAATTTCAAACGGGGTGAATATTTTAAAGATTGGTTTTTTAGTATGCATAAATTATGTTCCGGACTCAACATGAATGTGATGTATTCCCCCTCGGCTGGTGAGGTTGGGATGAGCCGCATCATTAGAGATTATAGGAGTACTTGCATTGCAAGTTTTTTTGGCACTCGATTGGCATATCTACCTAAAGGCAAAGTTGTATGAATACATATATACAATTATCTGGAGGTCAATTCCTTATTAGTAGTCAAGTTTCTGTCTTCTTCCAGATACTGATTATTATTCGGACTAGTAATCATCCGTGATTCATCTCCTTCGTGTTAATCCTGAGACGAGCTGACGAAAGTATTGAGAGCGAACACTTCATCTTTTGCCACTATATATACAGTCACTTTGCACACATGATTGTGTGAAGGACGCATGCATTGTCTATAAGCATAGGCCTCCATGAGCATAACGCAGTTGATACTCGAGTGATAGACTTGTTGGATTGGGCACGGATCGATTCCCGATAGTTTCATCACCCTGGAGTATGCTTTCTCATTTAAGAGGCCGTTGTATATCATGATTTATCTGTATATATTTCACTATGGGACGGCGATACTAGGTTGTTTGGTGTGAGCGATATCATTTTTGTTGGATTGTCTATGAGCATAGCTTGGAACAATTTATTTGGGTATGAGATTATTTGACTCTAGGGGGTGAATAAATGGTGCCCCTAGATTCAAATCTTCACACATAATCATTAGAAGAATAGGTCTACTCGTATATGGTCATCGTATTGTGTTAAGTATATGTATGTAACAATAAAGATAATAAACTAAAGCGAGAAAAGCTACTCGAAGAAGACTTAGAACAATTTTGTTTCTTAAGGAATGAGTGAATTTATCATTATATGAAAATAAATATTTTTTACAGTTTGATTTTTTCCTTTATAATCGAGTATCCAATTTCCAATTTGATCATTTTAGAGCACAAGGGGAGGGGACTTAGAAAGTAGAAAGAGATAAAGAAATTTAGTGATCAACATTATGACAATTAAAGAAGTATGCAATTTCATATTTGTGGGTTAAATTCTCTCATTTCATTTGTTAATCTAGTCACCAATTGGAATTCAAACTCAAACACTCGTCTCATTCTTAGATTTTTTTTTCCTCACAATTTGTTTATTTACTGGACAAAGTAAGAGTGTTAGTTCTAAAGGAAAGGGATGTGAGAGTTTGGTGCTTTACGACTATGAGAAAAACAACACCAAGTGCGCCATGTGCCTTTACAATCTAGCAAGTGTCTTCTTGCCTTTTTTGTTTTCTTATTATCAACAAGATAATCAAATGATTTAGGATCACAATAAAAAAAGTTCTTAATTTCTTAACAACCATCCTCATGTTTCTCATGCATGATGGTTAGTGTGCCCCCAAGTCAAACCACCAGGGAAGATATTTAACCTTTCTGGTTAGTCTCCACATTCTGAACTAGAGTCAATTTCACTAACCTAAAACGTCAAAATGAAGTTGACCTGTCCAATTATATGTTTTAATAATAAAGAATTATACTCATGGTGGATGTGGATCCTCCATCTTGCTAGTTTGGCAGGAAACCACACACCTGATAATGATAACCCATAGCACTGTTAATGCATTATGTTAATCATCTTGATATGCTTAATCATCTTAATATGCAACAAGAGCTCGAAGTAATGATATAATGCTTAATCATCTTATTCATAAATCTATTTATCAATTTTTTATTTGTCTCCTATTTATGCTTTTCCAAAAAAAAAAAAAGTTTAAAGAAGTTTCAACAAAGAAGTGGGAATAAAAGTAGAAAAAGAATGAATTGGTCATCATTCCTATCACATAAAAAAAGTGATCACTAATAAATGAATAATTAATTTTATTTTAATGATATTTTTTGGACTAATGTATTTTTAAAAAAATTTCATTGGGCTGTGTACTTTAGATAAGTTTTTAAAACATTAATAGAAAAGTAAAAAAAAACACCTTTATTATGATTATTATCATTAAAAGAACCTTTCAAAAATAACACTTCACTTATAATTTTTTTTTATCTAAAATATTTTAGTGTACTCTAGTTTAAAACTGTTTTGATTAAAATTTCACCCTTAGAATTATTTTCGTTAAATTTGCTCTATTTTAGAGATGTTGATATTTTAATAATTTTTTAAAGGATTAAAAAAATACTTTTAAAATTTTCTGACAAAACCATTTGTATTTTTATAATATTTTAAACTTTTGCTTCCTTTATATTCCCCTCCTCCCCTTCTTCCACCTTCAGCTCGCATCTCCAGCACAAGAGTGAGAGAGAAAGAGCAAAAGTAATCGCTCAATTTTGCTGCGGAGGATCATCGTCGCCGGCGTCCTAACTGGAGTGACATGCACTCGATGGGTTCCCCGGCCGACACCAGCAAGAGCTCCAAGCCCGACCGGTACAACGCCTACCTTTTCCGGCGGCTCAGCGGCGCCAAGGTCTTCGCCACCTCTTCTCGCCTCCTTTTCCGCGTCACACTCTTCGCCGGCATCCTCCTCATCTTCCTATTCCTCCTCCACTATCCTCCTCTGCTCCTTCACTCCTCACAGTCCTCCTCCTCCCACCGCTCCGCGCATCGCAGCCTCCTCTCTTCTTTCTCATCGTACGCCGGAGCAGCATGGGAGCGCGACATCCGCCGCTCGGCCGCCCCCCGCCGCCCTGAAGGCCTCTCCGTGCTCGTCACTGGCGCCGCCGGGTTTGTGGGCTTCCACTGCTCCCTCGCCCTGAAGCAACGCGGCGACGGCGTCATCGGCCTCGATAACTTCAACGCCTACTACGACCCCACCCTCAAGCGCGACCGCGTCGCCCTACTCGCCGCTCGCGGCGTCGTCGTCCTCGACGCCGACATCAACGACGCTGCCCTTCTCGCGCGGCTCTTCGCCGCCGTGCCCTTCTCCCACGTCCTCCACCTCGCCGCGCAGGCCGGCGTCCGCTACGCCGCGCAAAATCCCCAATCTTACATCGCCTCCAACGTCGCCGGACTCGTCTCCGTCTTCGAGGCAGCCGCCAAGCGCGCCGATCCCCCTCCCGCCGTCGTCTGGGCCTCTTCGTCCTCCGTCTACGGCCTCAACACCGACGCCCCCTTCTCCGAGCTCCACCGCACCGACCGCCCTGCATCGCTCTACGCCGCCACTAAGAAGGCCGGCGAGGCGATCGCCCACACCTACAACCACATCTACGGCCTCTCCATCACAGGCCTCCGTTTTTTCACCGTGTACGGCCCCTGGGGCCGCCCCGATATGGCTTACTTCTCCTTCACCCGCAGAATCCTCGCCCGCAAGCCCATCACGCTCTTCCGCATGCCAGACGGCGCCTCCGTGCTCCGCGACTTCACCTACATCGACGACGTCGTCAGGGGCTGCCTCGGCGCGCTCGACACCGCCGAGAAGAGCACCGGAGCGGCAGGCGGCGGCAAGAAGAAAGCCCCCGCGCAGCTGAGGGTCTACAACCTCGGCAACACCTCGCCGGTGCCAGTGGCGAAGATGGTTAGCCTGCTGGAGGATCTGTTGGGCAGGAAGGCCAAGAGGAACGTGGTGACGCTGCCGCAGAACGGCGACGTGCCCTTTACCCACGCCAACGTGAGCTTGGCTGAGCGGGACTTCGGCTACCGGCCGACCACCGACCTCGCCACCGGCCTAGGCAAGTTCGTCAAGTGGTACGTTAAGTACTACGGCGTGCAGAGTGCGACAACGGCGACGGCGAGGACGGAGGAGGAAGTGACAGCCTCCGCGTAATTATAATATGCCGTCATCGTGTTATAAAACATGGCAGTTAATTTTCAGTTAATAACTGATAATTGTGGGAAACAATAACGATGGAGAGCAACCGGAGAAGCCAAGGAAGAAACTAAATCGAAGAACAGAGCACCCTTTATTATTTTTTTTCTTTTTTCTTTTTTCTTTTTTTTTTGTTATGTAGGATGTAAATCCGTACAGTTCTGTTATATCTATTTTTTTCACATGTTCTCATTATATTTTCCTAAATTACGAAATTTAAAGACGGATTTAACTTTCAAAATTTTTAAATTCACTTTTCATTTTATTCTTCCCGCCAACTAATATAATATTATATTTAAAAAATAATAATATTATGATATTGAATTTTAAAAAATAATATGGTATTAAATTTGTAAAAATAATACTATTAAAATACAGTACTACAGTGATTTGATTTTTGAAATCCAACGCTATAATGTGATGTTCTTTGAATGTAATATTATAATGATGGATGAGTAATGTCCTTTGAGAAATTTCAAAGTTAGGTGCATTGTTTGAAAATTTCATAATTTTAAGTGCATAAATTATGGTAAAAATAATCTTAATTATCATGCAATTTGGATTGTAAATCAACTCCCGCTGAAATTTGAAGTGGGTTGTTGTTGTCCCCACGGAATGAGCTGATGGCTAGTGCATGAGGTGTTGCCACAATGAGGTCTTGGGGTCAAATCCTGGCTAGTAGTCAGGTTCCTGCTCTCCTTATGCACTAGTCATTGTTCGGGTTGACTAGACTAGCCCTCGTGATTTATCTCCTCCGTATTGATCCTGGAACAGATTGACGAAAGCGCTGAGGACGAACGTTTCACCTTTTACCATGAGATGAATCATGAATTACATGATAATATGACGAGCCTTCACCAAACTTACTAATCCCTCGTAGTAGAGCCTCAAGGCCCAAAGCATCCTCGTGTACGTGCTCATCTCAAGTCGCCTACCACTATCAGATCTTCACCCATAACTAGCTAACCGGCCAACATATGAAGAACATATGTGCTTGTGTTTCCTCCTCTAAATCATAGAAAGTACATCTTCTATCCTCTATATAGTCATGTCTATCACGTGTAGGTAGTCTCCCATGTGCCAATTGTCATAGGATAAAGGCATGACTCAAACTGTAGGTGCAACTACCTTTGATATTGATCTTGAAGATAGAGAAGAGAGTAGTAAATAGGTAAGATAGTATAGAATCATGTACTTTTAGATGACATCATTACATCATCAATGTAATTATTCCATAATTTTGTTCTTAGGCTCTATTCAAAAAGTCTCATATCAATGAAAATATTTTTTCTTAATAGGCTCATGATCTTTCCCATATATTTTCAATGTGAAACTTTATTTGTAACCTTGTAACCCCAACAATCTTCCTCAAACGAAGGACCACAAAGCTCTCCTCGTCCGATCCTCAACCTACTAGGACTTTATGCCTCTCGGTCCACCCGACCTACTAGGACTTCCTTATCTAGCCGTAACTAGGACTTCTCTACCTGATGTCTAGTCCTCTTGATCCGGACATGAGAGTCCATCCTTCCTTTGTTTGAGGTCAATATTCTACTCACATGGCTCGATTAGATCATAGCTTTTATGCACAGTCGACGGTTAGATCTTCCGGCAGTCCGGGCTCTGATATCAACTGTTAGTGTAAGTACCCCGAAATAGTTTTGATATGATCAACCAATTTAGGTTAGGTCCTGTATTATTTTGATCTTTGTGTCTAAGTGTGCAGGAACTTAGGAACACCAGAAGTCAAGTGGAAGACGTAGCGGAGGAGAAGGATGACACGAGAAGCGAGTCGACGAGCTCGGTGTATTCGAGGGACGAGAAACTGCGGAAGAGTACATCGATGGAGCGAGAAGGACGCGGTCCGAGGGACGCGATGCGAGAAGGAAGCGGTCTGAGGAACGAGAAGTCGGGGAAGAAGACTGCTCGAGGAGAAGATTGGAGTTGGGTTCGGGTGATCTCAACTTCGGACGACCAGAGATCACCTAGGCATCCAGAAGAACTGGAGGCATCCTAGAACAGCTGGAGGCGCCTCGACCGTCAGGCGCTGGAGGCGCCCCCAAGGCTCGGAGGCGCCTCACCCGCCAATTGGATGGAGGCGCCTCCAATTGTCGCTGAAGATCTGCCGCAGCGGATAAAATTTGAAAGCTGAGTTAGCTCAACTGAGGTGCCCCCATCGCTGTCAGATCATCAATAGATCAGTTTCGATCAATTGGAGGCGCTCCCATGATTGTCACGTCAGCAAAATGGTAACCTTGACCATTTTGCTATAAATAGAGGTTGTGTCCTCCTGTTTTCCACATCACTCTCTGTATTTTCAATTCCAAATTTCTGTTTTTCATTGTTTGTGCTTTTGACGTTTGTAAGAGGTTATTCCGCATGAAGAAGTTCATTAGTGGAGCTTTTACTTGCCTTGGATTAACCAAGTAAACATCGAGTCTTTTATTTTATATGTTTTATCTATTTTAATTAACTAGTGTGTTCTTGCTTAAGTAAGAAGCAAGAGAAATGACTTTAACTTTATTTACAGGCTATTCATCCCCCTCTAGCCGGTCCAACCCGATTCTACAGTTAGGACTGAAGGAATTTAGATATCTCTATAATAGTATGATATTATTCACTTTGGGCCTAGATCCTTATGATTTTGCTCTTGGGCTCTACCCAAAAGGTCTCATACCAATGAAGATGTCTTTACCTTATAAGTTCATGATCTTTCTCATGTGTTTTCAATATGAGACTTTATTTACAATCCTCAACAAAACTCACACGATAGTCAATATTTGACTCGACAGTCAACACTCGAGTCGGCTCATATTATTTTGGATCGGCTCGGATCAGCTAGCATCTCGAGCCCTTGGTGCTCAACAATCGGTTGCTTGGCTCAATTTATCTTAGGTGACTACATAGATGTGTATTGTTGATTCGGGATGGATTAGATGGGCAGAGCTACCCTTGGGATAGGATGGACTTTAGCCCCACTTATTCCTTGAGTTTCTCAACTACCAACAAAGTCAAATATATTATTCTTTGAGTTTCCTGGGTAGCCAATCCTAGGTAGTCGACGACCAACCTCAGGTAATTTTAAATCTTAGTTAAACGCTTGGTGTAAAATTACATGAGTTATAATTGATCTCGTAATGGTGAATTGCATGAGATGCATCATTGTTGATGTGAGATCAAGATAAATGATACGCGTTCAAAGTGAGGAGGACCGGGGCCCAGTAGGCCTCTCTTGGGAAATAATACTAATCGGAGCCCAACAAGCTCCGCCCGGGAGAATAACGCCAACCGGAGTCCAGCAGGCCCCGCCCGGGGAACAACGTCAATCAGGGCTCAACAGGCCCCATCCGGGGAAAATCGTCTTATTATAGAGGTCCGGGGAAAGACCAAAACCCCAGAGGGCGAGCCCCGTATTCCCAAGTTGGGTAAAACCCAGGCCACTTAAGGCCCAAATCCGCAAGATCCAAGCTCATTATCCGGGGACAGGGAAAAGACTAGACCCTGGAAGCCCTGGTGGGCCACGTGTCTCCCTATCACCACATGTACGAGATACATAAAAGATACGAGGGGATGTCGCTCTCACCAGTGTAATACTACCCCGTATCTTCGCCATTAATGACGCACAGTGATAAGACAGTAGAAAACCTGTATAAAAGCATCAGAAGAGGTATTAAGAAAGATATGCTGAAAACACTCACTACTACATTTTGTTGAGCATACTACCTTGATACTGACTTGAGCGTCGGAGGGACCTTGTCGGAACCACTCCCGGCAGTCCAGCTGACCTTTAGAGGTTCTCTTTTTATTCAGGGCTCGTCGAGGACCTGCAGCTGAGCCTTCGCCCACACCGCTTGTGGATCGCATCGTCGCGGCAGCTACCCCGCCGGTGGCTCATTTCATTGACTTGCTTCTCCGACGGGAATAAATTTGGCGCCGACAGAAACTCCCCCATACTTCAACATAGTTGGGGTCGAGATCCCAAGACTAAATCCCGGTCCCGGACCGCGGATTCTCCCCCGACTATACCGGTCTTCCGGTCCAAACTCCCTCATACTTGGACATAGTTGGGGTCGAGATCCTAAGACTAAATCCCGGTCCCGGACCGCGGATTCTCCCCCGACTATACCGGTTTTCCGATCCAAACTCCCCCATACTTGGACATAGTTGGGGTCGAGATCCTAAGACTAAATCTCGGTCCCGGTGCCGGACTGCGGATTCTCCCCCGACTAGAGCCCTCGGGTTAAAGCTAAAGGTAGGCGTTTGCACAAGTTTTCGAGAGACAAAAATGAAATTTGAGAATTTATTTCTAGAGGAACTAATGAGAGAAAAGTAGATCTTGAAGAAATTTGAGATATACAAATTAGCATTGAGACATTAATGGAACCTAAACAGGCACCGCAAGATGTTGTGAATCATGAACTTGTTGCACCATAAGAAATTATGGAACAATAACTTGTTCGAATAGAACAAGCCTATGTAGATCCGATAAGACACGTCATCAACCTGAGAAATATACTCTTCTCTTGTCTAACCATTGTGACGTAATGCTTGTTGATCAGAATGAGCCTACATCCAATCAGGAATCTATAATGAGCTTAGATTATGAGAAATGGCTAGAGGCCATGAGATCTGAAATATAGTCCATGTATGTCAACCTAGTATGGACTCTGATTGACCCACATGAAGGGATAAATTCCATTGAGTGTAAATGAGTTTTCAAGATGAAAACTGACATAGATAGTAATGTGAATACTTTTAAGGGGTGATTGGTAGCTAAAGGATTCAAGCAAATTCATGGTATAGACTATGATGAAACCTTTTCATCAGTTGCGATGCTTAAATTCATTCAGATCTTGCTTGCTATTGTTGCTTACCATGATTATCAAATCTGGCAAATGAATGTCAAAATTGCGTTCCTTAATGGGAATCTACTCGAGGATGTATACATGATACAACTTGAGGGTTTATTGATCCAAAGGATGTTAGAAAGATATGTAAGTTGAATAAGTCCATTTATGGATTAAAGCAAGTTTCTAGAAGTTGGAATCTTCAATTCGATGATGCGATCAAAAGGTTTGGTTTCATTAAGAACGAAGATGAACCTTATGTCTATAAAAGGATTAGTGGGAGCATAGTTATATTTCTTATTTTGTATGTAGACGACATACTTCTCATTGAAAATGATGTCTCTATCCTTCAGTCTATAAAGACTTGGCTTGAAAATTATTTCTCAATGAAAGACTTAGGTGAAGCTGCTTATATCTTAGGCATTAAGATATATAGAGATAGATCTAAGAGATTGCTTAGCCTGAGTCAGAGTACATATATTGACAAAGTACTTAATCGTTTTGCTATGTAGAATTCTAATAGAGGATTCTTGTCAATGTCACATAGTGTGAGCCTTTCGAAGGCTCAATGCCCCTCTACTAAAGAGGAGAGGGATCACATGGATAAGATTTCTTATGCACCAGCTACTGGATCTATCATGTATGTCATGTTATGTACTCGTCTTGAAGTCTCGTATGCATTAAGCATGATGAGCATATATTAGTTAAATCTAGGTGAAAGTCACTGGACAACAATCAAGAATATTCTTAAGTACTTGAGAAGAACTAAAGATTATTTCTTGATATATGGAGGTGATGAGGAGCTCGTTATAAAGGGTTACAACGATGCAAGCTTCCAAACCGACAATGATGATTCAAGATCGCAGTCAGGATATGTGTTTTGCTTAAATGGTGGTGCTGTGAGCTAGAAGAGTTCAAAATAAGATA
>JBBUKS010483227.1:0-16281 GCA_038050645.1 Hedychium gardnerianum
TCAGACGTGACATAAGGGGCTCCATGGTTACATATGTATTGTGGTGCTTTTGATGATTTATATATTTACCTTTTCATAAAAATAAAAAAAATATTGGAATACAATCAATACGGACTGGCGGTGCATGAGGTGTTGTCATTATGAGGTTTGGGAGTCAAATCCTGGCTGGTAGTCAGGTTCCTATCCTCTCTTATGTTAGTTATTATTCGGGCTAGTTAGACTAATCCTCGTGATTTATCTCTTCCGTGTTGGTCCTGAGACGGACTGGCGGAGGCACTGGGGGCGAGCATTTCGCCTTTTGCCATCATATTGGAATACAATCAAAATTACATATTGAAAATATATAGAAAAGATTATGAGTTTATAAAACGAAATATATTTCCATTGATATGAGACATTTTGGATAGAGTCCAAAAATAAATCTATGAGAGCTCAGGCCTAAAGTGGATAATATTATACTATTATGAAGATATGTAAATTCTTTTGGTGAGTGAACCTTATGTGACGAAAAGTCCAATTAAACAGGTCAAGAGTGAGCGAATGTTTGGATCAAAGTCTCACATTGGAAATACATGAAAAAATTATGGGTTTATAAGATGAAAGATATCTCCATTGGTATGAGATTTTTTGAATAGAGCCCAAAAATAAATTCATGAAGGTTTAGGTCTAAAGTGGACAATATCATATATATATATATATATGTGAATTCTTTTGGTCTTAACAACTCGTTCATCTCTCCCCTCACCTGCAGCGCTCGTCATTGCTACTCCATTCACTCATTGCTGTTAGCTGCCGACCGACACCTTCTCTTCTTCCCCATCGCGAACAATCGGAGAACAACCTCCGTCGACCGTCAAAGACCATCCTTGCTGCGAGAAACTAGCGACACCTAAGTTTGCGCGTCCCCCTCTGCAAGCCACCAGTGTCGTCTCTTCACGTACGCCCAAGTTTGCATGTCTCCTCCACTTTCGTTGCCCGCCGACAAGGACCTCCTCCATTATCGCTGCTCGCCAACGAGGACGTTATTCATAATTTCGCTTGGTGTAAAATCATTTGTAAGTAAGATTGTACCTATGTCATTGGTCCTGTTCGATTTCAACAATCTTGTTTTAATTTCACTGTAAAATTTGATCTCAATCGATCTCGGATGGATTTATTATTTTCGGATCGTAATTTTACAAATCATACTTACACATGCATGTTCCTATATTTTTTTAATATTTAATTATTTCTTTTTTTGCAACTTCGTCGGCATCAATTCATTTTTGCGAGGGATATAAAGTGGCCATTGCAAACCTTTTTTATATTTATTTTAATCGACTAATAGTACAAAAGAGGTGTCTAGTGGCCAGCTTTTAGCTTGTAAAGCCTGTGTTTTCGGTTATTTTATCGTTACGGAGGAACATTTGAATCGATTCCAAATTTGAGTTGAGTTCAAATTACATTTTTAAGACTATAAATGAGACAAGTAAGATTAAATTTTATATTATTTAAGTTTATTTCATAATACAATCAAGTCTTATTTAAAATAAATTTGAATTTAAACTAAATTTATTTAGATGTTATCAAATTCTCATTTTAAATTTATTTAATTATTTAAAATTTATTTAATTGCTCAGTGAGATTTTGATAATATATTTACATATTTAATAATATATATATATTTTTAAAAAATATGATTCATAAATTTTATTTTTAGATGTTATTCATAAATAATTAATACATTTTAGTCAGAATATTAACAAATTATATATATATATATATATATATATATATAATTCATTTTATTTAATAAATTATTCAAACTTAATTAATTGACGTTACGAACAAATATAAATAAATTTGAAAACTTAAATAGGAAGATTATTAAATTCATTTAAAGCCCTACAAATTGTAGGTAATTTGACATAAAAATCCAATTATTTACTAATTACAAAGCTGGTCCATTTTCCTGTGACAAGAGTAAACAATTATCCAAATGCATATTCATCTACTAATTTCGAGGCGATTAAGTTAATTAATTCAAAGTCGATGCATTAGCTTAACCGCTAAGCACTTCATAATTTTAAAACATTCCGTCGGCTCAAAAATGAATAATTTTAAATATATTAAAACATTTTGCTCGCTCAAAAATAAATAATTTTAAATCTATTTCCGAAATTTTCTTTTCTTTATAATCTAGACGAATTATGAATTTATGATAATAAATCCGTTAATTCCAATCTCGTGATTATGGTAAAGGATATGGTCAATTTCGTCATTCTAGTGAGAAATTCGAAATCTGGGAAGGAAAGTGGAGGAGGACGTGGGCGGTGAGCAACGCCGAACTACCCGACAACGTGAGCGGCAGATTCGCTCCACTCTGTTTTCCGAAGACAGTTCTTGCAATCCCTGTCACCCACTCCCACGCGTCCGAAGAAATAGGGGATCAACGGTCCGATTTCAAAATCTTCCACGGCTGCCGCCGAAAGCATGAGATACCCTCTTTCCGACCCTACCACATTCTTAATCCACTTTCAACTGCGAGCAGAATAGGATGGCACCCACTCAATCACCAACCACGACACGGGTATAGTTGGGTCATCCATAAATTTGTTCCCACTTGGATTACTGGCGAAAACATTTGGGGCCCACTGAACGTTTTTTTTTTCCTTTCAAAAATCGAATTGGTAAAAAAACCGGAAGATACACTGCACTCATTCCTCCTCTTCGTCTTCTTCGTTCCGACTGCCCTATCTCTCCGTCGCTCCGCATTCCGATTCCTCGCTTGCTTTTGTCATCGAGATCTACTTTCCACCTTCTCATAGCATTCGGCGAGGTTTCATCTTTATGTGGTTGGCGATCTCAAGCTTTGCCGCTTCGGTTGCCCGGTGCCGTTTCTCTCCCACGCATTCTGCTGTTTTCTTGATTTTTTTGGTTTGTTCTTGGTAAAATACCGTGTTCTCTTCCTAAATTTTTGTTTTTTATGGACAAATGTTTGAAATTTTCTAGGGTGTTTGGTTCTTTGCACGTTTTGTTCTCTCAAGATTTGTTTGCTTGTTTTTTTTTTTTTGAGTTGTGAGGAGTTCATCTTGTTTGTGCAGGTGAGGCGAACTTTCCAGTTAGTAATCGGTGGCGGCTGTGGTGGCCATGTTTACAAAAGAGATTGACACCCACGCTTTCCGGTGGCGTCGTGAGGTTTGCATTCCCAATGATCTTTCTTTTCCCTGTGATTCTCCTCACCGTTCGTAGATTTTTTGCTCACTCAGATGGTTCTTGCAGGGCCATCCTTCGGTGACAAGCGTGCATCCCCGGATGGAACCCCTCGGCAACCTCCGAGACAATGGAAGAGGGCTTGGGATACCCCCGCCGGAGAAATTCCGAAGTGGCCACCTTCCGCCCGGCAACATTTCTATGTCTCATGCCATCCCGACTGGGGAAGATAGCCAGTCTGGTTCTGACATGGATGAAACCTCCGATACTGAAGCGGAGATCTATGAGATACGCCATTCTTTTGATTCATCCCCCGTGGATGAGGTCTCTGGTAGGAGAGTCCCCAATGGAACATTCCGACGAGCTGCCTTTGGAAACAGGCATACAGGTCTTGGCTCTACACAGAATTACTATTCTAGTGATGGGTACTCAGACGTCAGCTCTTCAGTCGACACCACAAGGAAGCAGCCACAGCAGATGAGGAAGACGACTCAGTCAGAGTACATGATAGAGGTGGATGAGGAGGACGGACTTTCAGACTCTGGTCAGAGCTTAGAATTTTCCAGTCAGGTAAAAAGGCGCAATGATGGTTGTACTGTGCCGTTGAGAGGTGGCTATGTTTCTGAAAACTATTCACGCAATGTGCCCCAGAGATCAATTGCAAATGAAAATGCTGCTAAAGGTGGTGTTCATTCAAAATTTAGCTCCGCTCTCAATGTTCCTTATATGGAAGGGGTTAGTGCGCCTTCTGATAAGCTTGATCCAGCCCCACGGACTGTTTATCATTCAAATGGCTATTCACAACATATTCCGTTTGTGGAGGATCCTGCAGAAAAGGTTTCAGTTTGGTTCTTAGTGCTACTATCATTATTATTATTGTTTCTTTCAGTTTTGATAATAGAACTAGTGACATTGTCCTCAATCAACTCCCTTGATTTCTTGATAAAGGCATAGTAAAATGGATGATCTAATTTGCCATTATGCTATATCATACTTAGTAAAATATATCCAAGATTTTATTACATTGCAAAGAAAATCCAACCTAACCAAACATTAAATAAATACACTATGCAAAATGGTCACCAAAATTTTGCTACAAGTTGCAAAATCAGGTATGATATTAGAAGTTCGTATATCTCTATAAAACTAAATGATCTTGGTAAAATTTGAAATCTTGAACCTTAATTTCATTTCCACTTAACATATCATCTGTGATCTTTGTTCCACAGATGACCAAGTGACTTGTTATTTTATGGAAAGTCACTCTAATCTCTGGAAATTAGACTTCTCTAAGATGTACAAAGTAAAAAAATGCCTCTATCTGGCATCTCTCTTCTTTTCTGTTTTGTCCAATTAAAGTTCTTTGATTTGGGTGCTTAATTTTAATCTGATACTATTGTTTGTCCAATTAAAGTTCTTTGTCCAATTAAAAACTTGCTATGTTATATGGAGTTGAATGTTGGGCTATGACGTGAGCACATGAACAGAAGATGAAAGTTGCAGAGATGAGGATGTTAAGGTGGATGTGCGGACATACAAGGTGAACAAGGTAAGAAATGAAAATATTAGAGAGAAAGTCGGGTGAAACTATTAAGGGAAAACTCCGGGTGACACGTTTAAGATTGTATGAATAAGTTAGACGACGAGCGATGTGAAACTAAGAAATGTTCATATCAAACTAGGAAGAGGAGGACAAAAAAAGACTTGGTTAACAATAATAAAATAAGATAAAATTTATTTAAATATAAATGATGATATAGTAGGGGATAGAGACCAATTGCGTAGAAGGATCATATAGCCGACCCCATCTAGTGGGATAAGATTTGGTTGTTGTTGTTGTTGTAGTACTGTTGTTTCTTTTCTTGATTATAAGAATAATTTGGAAACTCACAAATAAATGTGCAATACATAAGTTCTCTAGATTCCATTTCTAGTGTCTACACTCCTTGAACCGTATGTCCTTCTATGCCCTTTTTGTGATTGTCACCGTTTCTTTATCAATTGATTGGTTTGAAATGACTCTGTATGGATCTTTCAAAAGCTTTCCTCTTTCCTCCTGTGAATCATCAGAGATATTGAATGTTATTCTATTCAAAAATGTCCATATTGAACTTTCCTTTCTCAAAGTTGCATCTTCGGCATGTCATTCTTGGCTATGTTTGAGATAATTAGTACCAATTTATATGTCATTATTGGTTATGTTTAAGGTAATAAATACCATTTTATATGCCATTATTGACCTCTACTCTTCTAGTTGTTTATATAATATTTGGTTCTCATTCTTGCCTAATATGACAATTTAGGTTCATAGCCCTACACATTATGAAGTTGCTTGTTTTTTTCCTTTGTCATCTATTGCATGCATTGTTCACGACAGCTGACTCGGATTGATTCTTTTGTCAATGTAATGCATGCAGAGTGGTCTTTCTGACTATCCAAGTGCTCCTCCTATTCATGGCTATGACAAGGATATAGCTGATGATGCTTCGGAGCAAATTGCTGGTGTGAGATCTCCCGCTACATCAGATGGCTCAATTTTAATGAAAGACTCAATGTTCCCTGCCAATGCTAGAACCAATCAGTCTGAAACAACTACCAGGTTAAATTATCTTTACTGTTGAAATGCTTTTTCATATGAAAACATGTCTAATTTGCTATCTATATTATGTATACCAATAACCAGCTTACCACAAAGGAGCTGTCAAAATACTGAAGCTGCTAGATCCTCTAGTCTATTGCCAGCTCGTCTTCCAACTTTTCATGCAAGGTATATCTGTTTCAATACTATTGCTATTGATATTTTCAGTGTTTCAGATTTAATGTTTTTTTTTGTATCTGACAATTTATTTAAATCGATAATGCATAAAAATTGAATTCTTGGATGATTGTTTGACCACCTCAAAACTGATGCTAGTGCTCAAGGTCCCTGGTTTTCTGTAATTGCTTATGATGCTTGTGTGCGGCTATGCCTTCACTCATGGGCTAGAGGTTGCATGGAAGCTCCCATTTTCTTGGACAATGAATGTGCTCTTCTACGAGATGCATTTTGGTGAGTTCTACAATTTTTGGTTATCTGAAGCTAGTCTTTTCTTATTATGCAAAAGGTTCTTAAAGGAAGTTCTGGTTTCTTGGACAATTTGATGTTTCATGTAGTATACTAAATCAGTTAATATGCATTGAGCTTTTTTTTTTCTTTCAGTATGTGAGCTTGATAAATTTTGAATGATAATGAGTTATTTCAGATTTTCTTTGTTAAGAAATCTTATTTTCCCCACTTCCTTCAGAATATTTAATTGGATATTGTAGTGATGTACAAATTATGGATTGAACATTTTTCACCATGTGTATCTTGATGGATTGTGAAGGATATTGGCTTCTATCAGATTTAATTCTTTGAGAAATCTTATCTTTAATCATGCTTTCATTGTTAGTGGAACTTGTTGTAAGAAGGGTAAGGCAATTGTACAACAAGGTGGCTTTTATGGAAGATGCTAGTTTAGGATTCGACAAGAGAGGGCATTTACTAGTTAAAACTTGGAAGTAATTTGCATTTTGTAGAACAAGCCAACATGAAACAGGAAATGAGAGAGAAGAGAGAGCAACCAAGCTCATCATCATACTCAAAGCAATATTCTAATTAAGGACTAGTCAACTCATCCATTGCATGTCTATTTTCAACAGTTATAGTCAGAATCATTGTTGCCTGATGGGACCTAAACCATTTCTTAACTTAGGCACCTACAAAACTAAGAAAACTCATTAAACAAAAGTATTTTTCTTCAAAACTCATGAGAATGACTTCTGGAAACCTTAACGAGAATTCCTCTGATAGGACTCTTGTTATAATTGATGGATGCAACTCTTTAAACAATATAAAATGTTTTTTTGAATTGTATAATGACATTTGGTGGAAAAAGCCTTAAGGTAAGAATATCGATTTTGAAATTGCTTCCATATATTTGACAGATTCTGGGACAAATCTGTCAAATATATGACACACTAAATTGCTTCCTTTAGCAATAAGCAACTTGAATTTGTTTCCATAGTGAATCAACCAGTTGTATGGTCTAGCTAGAGGGGATTGAATAGATGACACACTAAATTGTTCGATTCTTGTACAAAGCACAAACAATATCATTAATTAGTAGTGCTTGTGTGCCCATGTTTGATTGATTGGTTGTTTTAGGTGTATACATGGCGGAAATGAAGGAAAATAAACACAATGCTAAACAAAGATATTATATGGCTCAAAGATGCGCTCATACTCCACGATCTATGACTTATACAATGTGTCAGTCTAAAGAGTCCCACTATTATCACCCCTTGACAAGAGGCAATAGCTCAAGCCTTGACCTAACCATGAGGTTTTACTAACTATCACAATCTTGATGTTTAAGGGTTTCACTCACAAATAAATCTCACTTCTCCCTAAAGATGATAATGAATGCAAGAGATAGCAAATTGCCCAGAGCTCGAGATGTTGAAGCATTTAATCTTTATCCAAGCTCTTGGATCCTTTTGAGCACTTGATTTGCTTAAGCACATACATTTTTGAGGGGAAACAATAAGTTCTTAGTGCCCTAAGTCTTTCTAAAATTTATATAGAAAGCGCTCTTGCGGATACATTTTGATCGCCTTCAGTCGACTGGAGGCTCAAATGTAACAGTTCGAAGACAACAACTATACAGCCAGTCAACTGAAAATCACCTCCAATCGATTGATTGGAAATTGCCTAGAACTTCTGTCCAATGTCCAATGTCCAATTGATCATTCGATTGCCAGATTGCTGAATTGATTGCCAAGGTAGTCAATTGAATATCATCTCTAGTCAATTAACAACCTGGCAGTCTCTCTGGGACTCGAACTGATTGATAGAATAAGACTTAGGAGTCCATCCTACAATGCTTCACAACCAAGCCTAGGTATCTTACCTACTACCTAGACAATTGCCACATCATTGCGATGATTCTAAATATTACAACACCTAAATAAACTTGTTTTGCACAAAGAACAAAATTTATACTCCTTTCTACACTGTAGTGTGCGCCAAGTTTTGTTACAATCGGAGGAGGAACTTCTAGCAAAAAGGTCATCGGAGCTTGTTTGTGAAGGTGCTGGTCCAAAGCCAAAAAAGATCATAGGCAAGATGAAGGTCCAAGGTGTGGTTGTTATGCTTCATATGCTATTTTAAGTTTGTATCAATTTTTTTTTATCTTCCTTGTGAAAATGCTTCTTATGGTGTTTCTTCCTTTTTTTGTAGTCCGCAAGGTCAGAATGGCACTAGATATGCCCTCTGGATGCAGTTTTTCATCATTTAGACAACCAATTGTAAAACTGGAGTCGCTTCGGTTCCGCATGTCCAGTCTGCAATCAACCCTTTCATCAGGATGGGAATCACTTCGCAAAGTTCGAGTTATGCCAAATCTACCAGCAAATAGTTCTTTCTCAAGGAACAGCTTGGCTTACATGCATGCTAGTTCACAGTATATCAAACAGGTGTCTGGACTGCTTAAAATTGGTGTTAGTACTTTGCGTAGTAGTAATTCATCATATGAAGTAATGCAAGGTTTGTGTTTTAAATTTGAACTACAAGTTGATTGGTGAAATATGTGATATTATCTCATCGATTGTTGGTTTTCTCAGAGACATACTCTTGTCAGTTAAAGCTAAAAAGTTCACCTGAAGATGATTGTGTCAAGATGCAACCTGGATCTGGTGACACACACGTCTTGTATGTACTCTTTTCTTTTTAGAATGTATTTGGTGAAATATCACTGATCAGAACATACATCAAATTATTCCCGCATCTTAAAAGATTAAATAGGAGTTCAAATGTATTTTCCTGCAATGTGCAGCTTTCCTGATAGCTTAGGCGACGATTTGATCATTGATGTCTATGATTCCAAAGGAAAATCTTGTGGTCGAGTAGTAGCACAAGTGGCCTGTATTGCAGATGATCCTGTACACAACTATTCTCATGTTCATTTTATCAGCTTCTGCATGATTGTCAGACTGACCCTTCTATTTCATGCAGAGTGATAAACTTCGATGGTGGCCTATCTATCATGAACCACAGCATGAACTTGTTGGACGTGTACAGTTATACATAAATTACACAACTAGTCCTGATGAAAACAATGGCTTGAAGGTATAAAGACTTGATTATTCTTTTGTTGGTTCTGAACAATATAAAAGATCTATGATAATCATCCTTTTAACTGTCCTGATGGATTACCAACCATGTTTTAGGTGCCTTCTTGAATGCTATGTAGTCATGAATCATGATTACTTCTGCAACTATTATAATTTGGTGCTTTTTGGATTGCTGAACCATTCTAATATGAGAAAATTGCACTAGAAAGCTTGAAATATATTGCTCAGCAAGGTTTAAGATATTTGCCCAGCATTGATATTAGGTCCCTTCTTGATTCTTTTTGTATAAATTATGTTGTCAGATAATTTCATTGTTATTGGATCTCTTCCTGGGTTAAACATTTATTTTTCATACATTTGTAGGCAAAACTAGCCCGACTAGTTTCTAAACTTTTTTTCTGACATATCAACTATTGAACATAGTACTTCAGGAGTTAAATCAGTCACATGCTTGTTAACACAATTTTTTTTTCTGTGCTACACCGATATCTTAATAGGGTGATATTATGGCCTACAATTCTATGTCAAAATCTAATACAGCTCTTCCCTGTCTTATATACGAATAGAGTTAATGGTTGTCTGGTCTTGATGCCCTTTTCTGCTTTAAGAATGATATTCCTTATGTTGCTCCAGTAATCTATTCAATTGAACGTTGGAACATTAAGAGATTGTGGTTCTGTGCTTGCATTCTCACTTTGAACCTAACTTTGGACCAACTTTCTTTCATATTAAGATCATAGTGTCCACCCTAACTGAGACTGAGAGTACCTACTTTTTTATTTGTGCTGCTTGTCATGGTTCAAGCTATCAGGCATACTGAGTTCCTTGCTGTCAAGATTGCATAAAGTTGCTAGCAATGTGAGGAAAGAACAAAGATGACTGTATTAAGATATTTGGACTGACAAACAAGTGATGTGGTTTTCCTGCTGAATGATTTTACCAGTCAACGAACAAGGGCAGTTGGGAGCTTGGAATAGAGATGTAAGAGGAACTCATATAGGAACATAAGAAACAGTAGACACATTTGTGAAGGTGTTTGAGCGAGGCCTTTGACAAGCTTAAAGGAGAATGTAGAAGTACTACTTTTTGGTTGAGGGAAAAGAAAGTGAGGAAAATCAAAGGAAGGCAAAGAGAGGGAAGGAAATAAATTCCTTCAACTGTTTACCTATATTGTGTTCTGTCATCACTCCGGCCTCATCCTTGTCCCCAATGCTTGGTCATACGATTTTGGATACCTCCCTCCTTGCTTTCCCCAGCCTCTGTGATGACTGTGCGCACCACTTCCACTTGCATCGATGAGCACTGCACACACTGCATTGGCATGCATGAGGAGCACCTTGCTGTGGTTAACTTTGCCATTGTGCTGATGTGGGAGAGCATGAAGGCGATCTAAGTGGTGCGGACAGGGGTGAAGGAGTCAACATGGAGTGTGACAGTTCAAGGATGCAGAGCACTAAGGAGTTGACATGGCTGACACTGAGGAGCTCGAGGATGTAGAGCACTAAGGCGGGGTGGGGGCGAAGGAGTCAACATGGAGGGTGACTTTGGCCAATAAGGGATTGAAGGCACCGTCAGTCTTGTGGGAGAGGAGGCTTCATATACGCTAGATCTAGATTCCACTCATCATATATGCTGGGTAAACAAGGGAAGGGCAGTACAGTGGCATGGAAATAATGTTCTATAGATTTTAACTCCATTTGTCAAAACACACAATTAAAGTACTACATGTTGTACATCAGTACTATGGTTAGCAGTCTGAATATCCTAGAGTGCTGACACAAACTATTTGTACACAAAGGAAGAGATGTGTTTTTGAGGAAAATAATCTCGCACATTTGTGATGGATACATGTGAATGACGTGAAACAGAACCATTTGAAGGTTTTAAAATGGAAATATTGGCATTGATTGTCAGCATCATTGACACTTGCAGCTAGTTTGGTTACACTTAAACATCAGCAAATTGCTTCTAAACTACCTTCTAAATGATAAATACAGTTATAGGCTGATTCCATTTTTCCCTCACTGAAGTGATTCCTGGAATCTTGTCCAGGAAAGCTAATATACACAAGTAGCATCTTTCAGCCAAATAAAAAAACAATTGAAAGACATGCTGCATAATCCCTCTTATTTAACAAAGAGGAAGAATAACAAAATGGTTCAATCTGAAATCTTCAGGTGCAAATGGTCCTTTCTTATGTTTGTGGTATTCACTTTTATAATAAAAGTACTGACATGAAGATGATTGAGAGGTGCTAGCAATGCATAAAAGATAATAGATGAATGATGGTCTTTCTCGTACCTCATTTTTAACTGTTTGCTTGATTTAGAAGGGCACAAAAAAAAACACTTTCAATAACAAAACTTTTGTTTGATGATTTAAAATGAGGGAGATACTTGGAAAGTTGTCCTTATGGTAAGACTGATGTTCAGTTATTAGATAATAAGATGCAGAGTGATAATTTGCTTGTATAGATTGTGGAACTAGACGTTTAAATATCATCCAACCGCTTAAGTCTGCTTTGCTGAATGGTTGCAGAGTGCTAAATAATTAGTTTTTGATGCCCCATATCTGCATACTAGTTGTTCAATGAAATTCTTATTTGTGTAGGTTTGTTTCCTTCAGTTACCAATTGTGAGGATGCTACATGTATTTTGCAGTGTGGTTCTGTCGCAGAAACAGTTGCATATGATGTTGTCCTGGAAGTTGCAATGAAAGCTCAACACTTCCAGCAAAGGAGCTTATTGTTGCATGGATCATGGAAATGGTTACTAACAGAATTTGCCTCCTACTATGGGGTTTCAGATTCTTACACAAAATTAAGGTACTGAATAGAAAGTTCTTGTAGAAAAATCATGCATCTTGACTTCATATTATTTGTGAATTGTTTCATGTTGGATTATTGTCATGAATTTTGTAATGGCTGAAGGCATTATTGTGATTTAGAATTCCATGTTTGGGTTCTTTTACAACAAACCGTGCTTTACCTGGGTTGTATTTTGTCAGGTACCTTTCTTATGTAATGGATGTAGCAACCCCGACAGCTGACTGTCTCACTTTGGTTCATGATCTGCTGCTACCTGTAATTTTGAAGAGCCGCAATAAGAACTCACTAAGTCATCAAGAGGTCCTTTATTTTGCAATGTGTTTTTTTTTTGGTCTTAAGATTACATTTTTTCTTATTACAGCATCTCTAATTCCATTGTGGGAACTTTTCCTTCAGAAAAGGGGAAATACCAAATGCAGAATGATTTATATTCTATCTTATTAAAGAAAGATTCCAACCTGATACAGATACAGTAAACACTTTTTGTATTTTAAGTTGTGTTTAGCAAACACATACATGTTCTAAGAATGTTTTGGTAAATTCTCTTCAGCATGAAAGTTTCAACATGGGATTTTATTCTATTTCTCCAAAATAATAAGAGGAATGTTATGCTATGGCTTTCACATCACTTTTATCAATTGAAGCAGAATTAATTCATATCCAATTTTGTTTTCAACCTTAAGTCTCTGAGCTAAAAGGTGCAGGTTGTAGTTGCTAGATATTATGCATTCTTGAATGGGATATTAGTTTACTTAAAACCAGGGTCTTGTGGCAATGTATGCTGTGTAGGGTAGGCATGTTTTTCTTTTCCTTTTTTTCTGATCACTAGTTTTCTGAGCAATTGATCATTGCCATTTATGTTTCCTGACTTGACTATCTTTGGACTGTAAGAATCGTATTCTAGGTGAAATTGAAGACCAGATTGAGCAAATTCTTGCCATTGTATTTGAGAATTACAAGTCCCTTGATGAATCCTTAACATCTGGAATGTCAGAAGTTTTTCGACATGCCACTGGATCTCCTGCACCTGCATTGATACCTGCAATGAAGCTATTCACTCTTCTTCATGATATCCTGACTCCAGAGGCTCAGCTTAAGCTATGCGGTTATTTTCAGGTTTGTGATATAGATTTCTAGTTGATACTACAATTATATTACTTATAATGATATTGTATTGTTATTTCTAGACTGCTGCTAAGAAGCGCTCAAGAAGACACTTGCTCGAAACTGATGAGTATTTAGCAAACAACAGTGAAACAAATAGGATGGATGTTGTTGGTTTTGCTAATGCTTACCAGAAAATGAGGACACTATGCTTCAACGTACAGAGTGAAATTTTTACTGATATTGAAATCCATAAACAGCATGTGCTTCCAAGGTGGCATCTTTCCCTTTCTTGTACTCATATTTGGCAAAATTTTAGATGATCTTGTAGTTTAACATACAACACGCACTATAGATCATGTAAAACACTTGTAACAGAAATTCACTCATGTCTTTTTTTTTTGGTCAAAAGAAAGGCCCTCAGACCTATATTTATTAAATATCAAATGATTACATGTCTCCTCACTTCTCCTTCCTACTAAAAATTGTCTCCACTCTGGTTTCAGCGCCTGGACTTTTGTATCCCTGCATTTTGCGCTCTTTGCTTCCTTAGCCAACCAATGTGCATTTTCCCTTCTATTCTATCAGTCTCAGCCCTCACTTTGATTGCTCTCATTTCCTCACCTTTTCCGATCCTATAAATGCCCATCTCGGCTGTGAAGGTTGACTTGAGGAAATTCAAATTCAGCCCCCCTGCAGTTCCATAGAGTGGATCAGGTACTGCATCAACTTTCAGTTTCCAGGTATGCTCATGTTTAGTATTTCACTCATTGTTCACCATTTCCACTTTTGTATCATAACCATGTATCTCTACTTGCCAATATCCAGTGCCATTCTGCTTATGTGATTGCATGGATGGTTCAGATCTTGAAAGTTATTCTCTAGAACTCTCTTGTTTCTCTGTACCATAAATGCCAGCATGTTGTTCCAAACAGAGTACTTAATTCCACCAGTAGAATTCTATCTACTTTTCTGGATACGTTTTTCCTATCCACTCCTTAATGCTCTCCTTCTCAACTAATTCTTCCTGCTGTCTCCCAGTTAGTTCGATCCATATCGTCCTTGCAGCTTAACAGTCACTTTTTCCATGCTTTATGATTCCTCCAGCTCAGGGCACCTTGGATAGCTTGCCTGGATGCTCATGTATTTCCTACATCTTTCAGAGTTGGCAAGTAAGCCTTTGATTTGTCACTTTCCCTAGGAAGTCATATTCCTTTTGGCCCTTCCTATCTCCATATTTTCTTCTGGATCTGCTCGTCCCCTCTTGGATGTTTCCTTTCAACAAGTAAAATTTTATGCTTCTTGTGTGCTGTATCTTCTTTTTGACGAGTAGATTCATATCTCATATCCTCCTGTTCAGGGCCATTCCTAATTTTGTTTGCAGCAATCTCTGTAAGAACCTTGGTAGCACAACCTGAAACACCTCCCATTACTATGCCCATCATCATTCACTGAATCCCCTACATTCCATTCATCTTGCCCGTCAGGTATTCTGCAATATCCTCCAGTGTCCCTGCTCTATTTAGCCAGAAGTCCTTCCAAAATCTCTCTTCATCCAATTCCCATGCTCTATACATATCCACTTCCTAAGCTTCCCCAGATTTGGATTTTTGCCTCATTCATCAAAATGAGTTTTATACACGTGTTTGTTTTGTCAATTATCTGTTTTACATACAAACTCAACTGGCTACTGAGGTTTCTTCTCCAGTATAAATACTTAAAATTATCAAGTTCAACCAGGCTACTAGTAATAAAGAGAAATAAAGAGAAAACTGGTTTCTTTTTATTGATTTTTGAACACAATTGAGGAGCTCTTGACGAATTCCTTTTGGTTTTATGAAAAAAGTACCAAGAAAATGGAATTTGAGAAAGTCTCATGAAGTTCTAGTGTGTACCCAACAAACAGTAAAAAAGTTGTTTACATGCAGGAAATGTTAACATTTCAGGCAATCAAACATGATATTAGTGTAAGTTTCAGTCTTACCAAATTTTTATTTGAGTTATATTATTCTTTTTTTCTGCTATGATTTGACTGGGCTATCATAACCCCCAAAGCTCAACTTGTTTGGGCATAACTCTATTTACATAAATTCAAGAGAGAGAATCAAGTGAATGAATAATTAGAAAATAAAATAAGAGACATGATTTTTCTTTTAAAATTTTAACTGTTGTACAATAATTTCAAAGACTATGCTATTAAGAACTTATCCTATTGGTATATTTGTGATCTCACAAGACATCTGAATAGTTTAACGGTTCAAAAATTTTAATATCTAAGGGCAATTAATAGCATTCAGAAGATTTTCTAACTCACATTCCTGTAATGAATGCCTCTTGATATAATGTTTGTGGGACCTTTCCTCTCCTGTTGCTTTTCTTTACATTGATGTTGATACTTTTAACTCCTTATTGCAGTTTTCTAGATCTACCAAATCTATCTGCATCAATTTATAATGTCGAGCTCTCTAGTAGATTGCGGTCATTCCTTGTTGCATGCCCACCTAGTGGGCCTTCACAACCTGTGGCAGATCTTGTAATTGCTACTGCAGATTTCCAGAAAAACTTAACAAGCTGGAATATCTGGTAAACAGTATTGAGTTGTTCTTTACTTTGTTCCCTTCTGCATTCCTTTTAATTATTTCTTGTTTTGTTCTACTTAGTCCTGTCAAAGGAGGTGTTGATGCAAAGGAGTTATTCCACTTGTATATTAGCTTGTGGATTCAGGATAAGCGCCTTGCATTACTTGAGTCCTGCAAATTAGATAAGGTGCCAAGTACATTTGAAGCTTCTGTCACATTTTCTATCTTTACTTCTTTCTTGCTCCTAAAGCATTGATTTCTTCCTCGTTAAAGAAATTATGAGATGTCCATCTTAAATTTCATTTGCATTATGCATTGTGTTATTTGTGCTTTTGATGATTTGTTAAGCACAACAACAACCGAGCCTTATCCCACTATGTGGGGTCGGCTATATGGATCATTTTACGCCATTGAGCTCTATCCCCT
>JBBUKS010483256.1:0-16280 GCA_038050645.1 Hedychium gardnerianum
CATTTTCTTTAAAATATATATTTTATTTTCCATTTAATTTGTGATTATTTAAATACAATTTAGTTTGATATCATCGTATCAAATAAAAACAATATGTAAACAAATAAATAAATTGTTTTACAAAGTTACACAACAATAATATCTACGTATTATTGGACAATCTTTATCAAAAATATCAAAGAATTTGCTAATTGAAATTATATAAAATTTATTTTAGACTTATCTACCGATATTGAAGGAGCTTTTTTGCTTCTCCGTATATCTATATTTGTAGCAAAGGTTATAGCATGGAGGTCGTCGATCATTAATGATCAGTCGTTTCGATCAACAGATACAGATTCTTCATTAATCTTGAGTAAATTTTATCTCAATCGGTTCGACATTCGATGAGCACAAGTCGTGCTCGCAGGCAAACAATTTGATTCAGTTCAATCCAATCCCTTGATTTGCACCCCTACGGACCCACACGAATACGAATTCTTCCAATCATTTCAAATAACGACTGCTGGCACAGAGTTAGCCGATGCTTATTTATCAGATATCATCATTGCTTCTTCTTCAAGAAAAGAAGTTCATGACCCGTGGGCCTTCTATCTCAACGCGACATTGCTCCGTCAGGCTTTCGCCCATTATGGAAAATTCTCTACCGTTGCCTCCCATAGGAGTCTGGGTCGTGTCTCAATCATAATGTGGTTGATCATCCTATCTTGGGCAAATTTCCCCACGATTGATTTGACATTCGACGTATGCTGGTCGTGTTCACATACGAGCAACATGATTCAGTATAATCTAGACCCTTAATTTGTATCCCTACGGGCTCATATGTGAAAGAGAGTATCTTTTCATACATATGTTCACAACATCAAACCTTGTGATATATTATAAATCAATCATAAAATCTTGAAACTTTGAATGTGAGACTAAATTCAAATAAAAATTTTGTTGGTCCTAAGATTTCAACTCAATTGTAAAATTATCTCTGTGATTTTAATTTACTTTAATTTAGTCCCTCACATCATTTTCTGGCAATATTTCCCTCTAAATTGAGCGGCATTTATATAATTATTTAATTAAACAAATATTTATTTTTTATTTTTTAATAATTAAATATATTTAATAAATATTTTAATAAACTTTTATTTTGTTGTTAAAGTTTTTTTTGTAATATAAAGAGTTAATTCAATTTTTGTTATCCTGCACTTGTAATGATATTTTTTTTTTTGTGAAAATTGAAAAGTTAATGATGCTTTATTGTTAAAGTTTATTTTGTGATATAAAAAATTAACTTGATTTTTGTTATTTTGAAATTGTAAAAATATATTTTTTATGAAAACTGAAAAATTATTAATATATTTATTGTTAAAGGTTATTTTGTGATTTTAAAAAAAAATTATTATAGAAAATACTCTTATTTGAGAGATTTGTCATTTTTTGTATATTATTGCTATTGTAGCTGAAAGATGAATACTGGAACGAGAAAAATACAACTAATATGAGACTCATTTTATACAAATAAAATATTTAGATGACATTTAATATTTTTAGTCGAATCTCATCTAATTGAATATATAAGAAAGTAGTTCTTTAACTATATTAATAATCAACAAGAGAGTTCTAATTTATATATGTTAAAACTTACTTATCATTGAGGAATTACATTCTTTTGTACATTTGTATATATTTTGAAGTAAATTACAAAAATATTTTTTAAAAAATTTATCATAATTTTATAAAATAAAAACTATTTTATATTTTTTTCATAAGTATTTTACTTCCATATTCATATATTAGGAATGATTTTATTTTTAATATATTTGAATGAAATATTGTGAAAGGAAAAATAATGTGAAGAACTAAATTAAAATCACAGAGACTATTTTATAATTGAATTGAAACCTCAGGACCAAAATAAATTTTACTCTACTAAAATCTCATTCACAGAATCATTTTTTTCTCTTCGTCATTTTTTCATTCACATCTATCCCACATATTAGCATTAAAATAATCAATATTAATGTACAGTAGTGCTATTAAAAAAAACATTTAGCATAATATAATAATACAAATAAATAAACATAGCAAATTATATTATCATTTTATTAATAATTAGTTTCCAATATATATATATATATATATATATAGGCATGTTTTTCTTATTATTTGACCAAACATTTCAATTAAATACATATATATGATGGTAAAAAAAATAAAACGCTTGTTTCAATATCTCCGTCAGTCCGTCCCAAAATCAACACAGAAAAGATAAATCATAAAAATTAGTTTACTAACCCGGACAGTCACTAATATATGAGAAAGGACAAGAACCTAATTATTAGTCAGGTTTTGACCTTCAGATTTTATGATGACAACGTCCCATATATTAGCCATCAATCCATCCCGTGAGACATACCGTCCATTGTTGGTAAACTCACATTCCAACCTTATCCGAAGAACAAACTGCAAGTCGATCCATCTCTCACCAGAAAACCTATAGCATCCAAACAAAACCATCAGTATTTTTTTTTTTAGTTTTATGGACAACATATATATTATTAATATTCTTTCAATTAATTTCATGCAAGGAGAAGAAAAAAAAAAGATTATATATATATACCTGTGGTGAAAGTGAGAAGAAGGAAAAGAACAAAAACACTGCGAGAACTCATGATTTTCTTGAATATATGATTTCTTTCTGAAATTGTAGTTGATAAATATTGATATACTTTGAAGGTATTTATAGAATTAATTAAATTCATAGTTTAGTTTTATGGATGCAACGATAATTAATATTGAGTGTATCTTTTTTACTTTCCTAACGAATTCATTGAGAATTCACTTCTTACGTTGTTTGGTTGGTCCAACAATAATTATAACATTATCTTTTTTATTATTATTATTTTTTATTTTTATAGATTTTATTATTTTTTATTACAATAATTATAGATTATTTTTAATGAATTTAAACTTTAGTTTACATTTTTTACTTGGTTTTTGTGGATTATTATCATTTATATTCTATTAAATATTTTTAACAAATTTTCATTTAAATGTGTACTTTTGTAAAGGTGATAAAAAAATTATAAATTAGCTTTATATGAATTTAAATGTATGCATTCACTGTACTTTTTTCTACTTTAAAAATTATTTTTTAATAAATTTAAATTTAAATTTTTTAAATTATAATTAGCTTTTTTTAATTAAAATAATTTCTTTAACAAAGAAGTCATCCATTTATTTTTTATTAAAAAATGCCCAATATTATATATTTTGGGAATATAAGATTGGATTAATAAAGACAATATTATCTTTTATGGATTATTAATTTTCTATTTATAAATTATTTATATAAGTAAATTTATTTTAAATTTAAAAATAAATATATATAGGATTAAATATTAAGTGTATCTTTTAATTTCCTAATTTACCATTGAGAATCTATCACTTTATTATGAATTTTTTTTTCTAAATAAAAAAAATTATTTTTCTTCTATATAAATAAATATTATTTTAAATTCATTGATCTTAAATTTTTATGGTTGTTTTGGCAAATATTTCAATTAAATAAATTTGTTTCGTAATAAAAATCTAACATCAATCTTAATTTCATTATGCTCGACCTCTAAATCCTAAAGCCTAATCCCAGAACCATTGATGCAAGGCCTCTAATCTTTAACCTGTGCTCAAAAGCCTTGTTTGTTCATTTTATCCACTTTCTAATCAAAAGGAAAAAAAAAAGGCACTTGGAGAATGTAAAACCTGCAATTTAGAGATCTCTTCACACAACCAGCTAAGCATTTGTTTTCTGAATCATTGCTGCAGTAAACAGAGCTTCCTTGGCGAAGGATGTAATCTCCAACTTCCTTTAAAAGTTCAAAAGAAATCGGTAATCAAACATTCACAATCTAGGAAGGCGAATAAACAAATCAGTTATTTATCAAGTGTTACAAAACAAATACTTATTTGATTTTGAATGTACAACATTGGCAAAAACCATTCTAGTGAAGCTGTCCGCTGGTTTTTGCCATCACAGTATAAAATCACATAGAACGTAAAGATGAACGATTGTCACAACTACTGTGATGACTGAAAAAAGTTGAATGATTTAGTGTGCGACAAATGATTTAAAGATTTCAGATTATATCCAATAGTTGTGAATCATAGATTGTACCATAATCTTTCTAGCTCAGTATATCTTTGGTAGTTTTTTTTGTCTCAAGTTATAACCGAAGGCAAATTGGAAATTTGAATCATTCGCAAGCATGCTACGATACAGCACTTCCATGACAAATTGGTTTTACCATCAATTGAATGATCAAATTATTAAATCTTACTTCTCATTGGTCCACCCATTAAGTCAATGTCATTACAAAAGTTTGAAAAACAAACAAGGTAGATAGGCACAGTATGATAAAGTCAATTTTCAATCTGTAAGTATAGGCACGAGCACTAAAAGTACCGACAACCCCAAGGCCAGGTTTGAACTTAGCAACCAAAATGGTTTGGTCGAATAGAGTTTTTAGACGTAAAGAACATTTACTGGAAGATTCAGTGTCCACTATCAACATATACCATTTAGTCTTAGCAACTAGATGAAGTAATAAGAAAATATCACAGTAAAAAGTTCACTTACCCATCAACTCTCCTGATGATTTTGATAGCAGAAATTAATTTGCTACAGATCTCTGAAAGATTTGCACCAATAAGTTCAGTAGAATTAGTAATCTGCCTAGGACCACGTATTAGGGAGAGACAGGCCTGCAGAAAATCAAACAATATGATGATGACGATTATCCGACAGGTGAAAGAAAGAAACCGAATAAGACAATACCTTAATATTTTATTGATCTACATTGAAAATTATCTTGCAAATGATCATTAATAAGTGCTGAAATATAGAATTTTAAATAAATTAGGTATAATATTGATTAGATTTTCCTTTGTAAGAAAAATTCACGTATTCATCCTCAATGCATAGGCCATCAAAAATTATACAAGTGAAATTGACTAATTATTAACTAATATGGCTTGTTGATGCCTATAATAACATTGTCCCGGTGCAATGACAAACTAGGTTTCTGAGCCAATTTTCAAGCTGACGATAAAAGCAAAAATTTTGATGTCATAGATTAGCAAAAAATCATACAATTTGACACATCATATGACAATAACATTCTAGAATGAAAACCTTGAGCCACGCTGACATGTATGTCAGAGATCACAATAAACTACAAATAAGTGGCAAACTTGTACAAATACCTGAAAAGCATGAGCCAGGAGCAGTAAGGCTAAGTCAGAAGAAACTTTTTTCACAATATTCTTTGTACTTGCAGTTGTTAAGAAGTTGCTTAGAACACTTTCCAATGTCACATCAACTGGTGTGTCATTTGATCTACGAGTTCGAACTGAGGGCTAAAGTAATAAACAGAAAAATAAAGCACAATATTTGTCAACTTCAGTGCAACACGACCATTGTATAACAAAAAATTCATCACAAGACAAGAACAGCATCAACTTTATGCTTGGAACACCCTCAAACATGCAGAACCATAATTTTTAATGTTCTATATGCTGTAATATGCAGTAACTAACAACTTGAAGTTCAAGTTTCGATCTACTGTGCCACTAATAAGATTAAGTCTTAATCAATGCAGAAGTGATAATATTTAAGTTAGAAATTGTAAATTCTAATCTTCGCATGGAAAAGAGAGAGAATAGTAAAGCCACAGTGTGCAAGTTGAGATGCTGTATAGAAGGTTCGTCTTCAAAGAAATAGGCCTAGCAAATCAATGATATTTTATTTGTTTTCTATCTAAGATCTATTACTCTCTTCTGTCTCTTCTCTGTTTTAATAGAAAAGGCAATATAGTATTACGGTAACAAAAGCTCAGCCAGCACATGTCTGAAAGCAGTTGAACTATAGAGCTAAAAAAAAAGAGACTATGCTTATATTGGGGAATATGTAAAAACACCCTATTACTCTGCTAGTTAGATGGACAGGAAAGTAGTGTCTAGCAGCAACAAAAGTAGGTTGCATACCTTGATTAAATACTTTGAAAAGTACAGCAAAATGATCTCCAACTTCCATTTAGGTTCAGAGAAGACCTATGACATAGGTGCAACATAAAGAAAAATTCACTTTATGAATTCCAAACAAAAGTTGCTACCCACAATAGGTAGTTAAGCATGAAATTTTGACAGAATATAAACATAAAAATAAAAAATATGATTGTTATTTATGAAGAAAAGGAGGCAGCATAAAGGGCAAAAGCAACTGCAACAATGATTTTTTCAGTAAATCAAAAAATAATATAAGCAGAATTAAGTTTGGCATCTGAAAGATATTTTTATTTCACATACTACCATATACATGTTTACAAAAATAGAAAAATAGGTCTTATTGAATTTAAGCCTCATTGAACTAAATGTTTCACAAACAGAACCAGTTGAGAGAGAAAAAAACAATATATATAGTTCGACAATATTTGAAGATATGTTAACAGGTAGTTCATGGTATAATCTATATCCAAGACAAAAAGATGTACATTATTTCAAACTCTTAAAAACAAATCAGACAATAAAGAACACGCTGAAAATGATCATATGTGAAACTAATTAATCATACTTGGTACATTTACAAATAACTAGCAAAAATTCAAATTGTTTGCAAAAATATAACAATAATTAGAAAATAACAGAGGATAATCAATAATAGCAGTCATGTAATACCAGAAGTAAAGGGGCAAAATTATCTTTGTTGTAAGTTAGTTCCTCCACAATAAATTCAGTGATAGGAAGCCTGTACCAAAGTATAAAATGATAAACTCAAGTGAAAATGGATCACATAATAAAATAAATGATGCATGTAGGAAAAACAAGCACAGTACCTGAGACCATCAAGACGAGAAGTTTGTCCAAGAGAATCTGCCTCTTTTCTCACTACATCAAGCTCAATAACCTGGAATCAATCCAATGCTTAAGCTAAAAATTTATGTCTAATCATGAATCCTAAGAATAGAATTTAGATTTCTCACCAGCCCAAAAAATTTCTGTATAGAAACACAAGTTTCTTTTTCTAGTTGAGAAATAGCAATTGCTACAGCAATCTTAGAATCTTGATCTGATTGGGTGCATGTGTCTTCAGAATTCCTCAATTGCTGAACGTTATTTGATATACTATGATGGCACCTCCTAAGTAAAATGGACATGCAATCCCTAACTACACTCTTAAAATTTAACTTTCGTGAGCCCTACAAAACAAATTCAACTTGTAGTAAGTATATCAACACTGATGCTAACTAAGAACCAAGAGTCTTCAAAATAGAGAATTGGAACAGCAATTCATAGTTTTGAGCATAAGTGAAATTCAAATAGATCTTCCTCTGAAATTTTAGGTAGAGAATATACCAGTAGAAGATTCATCACTGATTCCCTAAGAAGTGACCAGTTTAGTGTTTCTGCAAAATAACTGGAAAACATATTAAAGAAAGAGGAGAGAAGACATGAGAGCTAAGAAATGAAAATTTTATTAGAAGCTCGTTACCTTTGTATAAATTAAGACGAAGTAATAGATCAACCTCTAGGACGTTTACAAGATATTGAAACACCAGTGAATTTTGTACAGGCTAAACATCAAAGATCGAAGTAATTAAGAATATAAATTTATAAAACCAAAATCAATTTAAATGAGAAGCATAACTTGATCTGGAAACAGTCTGAACATCTAATCCCTAAATCATGGAAAAATTGTTCATTCTTTTTTTATTATTTTATGTGAACGCTGTAGTGTTCATGATGTTTCTTAGAATTGTAAAAGGATGAAAAATAGCTAACTTAAGCAGAAGAAAGGGTAATGAGAGACATTATCTTAACGATTTCAGTGAAACAAACAGATGAGTTGAGTGGCAAATAGAGGTATATCACTTTCCCTTGCAAATCTTTGAATAGAAATTAAGAAATCTTGTAACAACTGTTTAAATATCTACCATCATTAAGCACTTTTCGTTTCAACTTAAGATTATATGAGGTCGGCTACATGAATTTTATACCATCATTGAATTCTCTACAAGATTACATGACTAATAATATTCAATCAATTAAATCATTTGTAGTTTTCCCCCATATCGAAGCTACAAATTTAATCTAATTTCATCCTCACCAACTCGCATAATATCCTTTACAACCAACATGTATCAAGGAGGTTTATCTTAATATGATTGGTCAGCTCATCTAGTACTAATGTAACCCTTGATCTCAATCTATAGCTACAGACAATCATTTGTCATAATCCTAATAGCACAAACAGTAGCAATAAGATTACCTTCTTATGTCTAAAAAAAATGATATAACCAGGAGACAGAAAAAACCAAACAACATAAACATCACACAAAAACCACATAGAACTAAATGCACTTCATGTTTGGTTACTAGCAGTAGCAACTTCGTGATCAAAACATTAGCTTCCATTCCCTTTATGTATAAATTTCTTCTGTGTACATCTGGAGTTAGTTCACAAAAAGTGCATGGAACCTCTATTTTTAAGAAAACAATGGAAAGAAATAATCTTATAAGTTATAACAATTTTAACATCAAAAGTACACAGAAACAAAGGATGTAATAAGATAATGATTTAAAAAATATCATTAGATACATCTTTTAGGGATCGCTAATACTTGCCTTGATCTTCAAATCAAAGTTCAAGTCTTTAACCGCTTGAGCCATGCCATCTATCAAGTTAGAGAATCTCTGGATGATATGAAATTGGTAGAGTCAAGATTTTCTCATATACCACAATTCAATCAATAAGATACAACTACAATGGTCTAAGGTTACAAAAGAATTTCATACTTTGTACAAGTATATCCAATTACAAAGAGACAAGTATTATATATAAGAAAGCATGGGATGGCTCAGAAGATGCAAACAGAATAACTTCCTATTACAAATTGCTTGATGCATGCATAGGCCAAATTTTTTTGACATATGCAACGGCAACAAGTTGTAAGTCCTCATGTCACTACATGACAACATTTTTCGTTATTTTTTTGCAAGACCCTTGGCATTACCAAAATAGCAACACTAGCTATTACACTGATAAAAGCAAAAGCCAAGACTATTGTCAAGGATAGAGCTTAAAATAGCATATGTAGGCTCAAGGTGCTGCCATAATAATGGTGGCATTGCATCTCTCTGATGGAGCTCTAAACACAAAGGATTCTGGTAACTTCCCTAGAATAGATAGAATGGAAATCCTATTGATCACTTTCATCAATCTTATCTTTTCCCCTATAAACTTGCGAACTTTCAAGTATATGTAGATGTGATCTTATGACCTGAACTGACTCCCTATAAATCATATTACATATATTTGTAGAAACGGCAATGAAAGAGAAACACATCATCAGACATACACAGTAAAAGTTCATGCAGAATCCAATTCTGCCACATTTGTATATGTCCACAATGTTCAGGGAAATAAGACCAGATTGATTGTTCTCCTGCTAATAGATATCAAAGGGAGAACATTCAATGTTCACAAGAATATAAAGCATTAGAAACAAAGATTCTATCCTATAAAAGAAACCACAGCAGGTGCTAGTTTACCATGATGGTAACTGCTGCTATTTAATACTTGCATCAACTTTTAAGTGGAACTCTTACTATGCACGAGTAAGAGAGGGTGGATATCCAAAATTTAAACAGGAATACAGAAATGTTTATGCACATGCTCTCTACTATTTTCTAGCATAGTGGCATTCCATGGATCCAAAAAGTGGCATCCAGTGTTTACATATGGAGATTCAGCTCACCAATGGGTCAAACAAATAGCACGAGTCCTTAGAAGCTCCCACTTCGCTGCCTGATGCAAGATTAAATGGTGACCATGCCTGAAAAGATAGGTAACTAAATTTATCTTTTTGAAAATACACAATAGAACTAGAAATACAACAAAGTTTCTTCACCTCTTTAACCACAACAAGCTTGCTTATATCACTGGATGATGATTCAAGTTCGTCTGATTTTGACAAGTATACTCGAGGATAGTGCTGTAAAACCACATAAATTCCCAACATTGAGAACAAATATCCGGAAAAAAATCATTTTTTACCAAGACAGAAGCAAAAAAACCTTATCCAAGTCGATGAGAAGCTGATAACTAGCCATGGTTAGTTCGAGAGAGTTGCAATCCGTGAGAATCTGGAAGATAGCGTCAAATATCCTCCTTTGCAAGACCAAACAAGAAATCAGCATGAGAACCGCACGTGTTGGCAAAAACGACAGGGGCGAAGAAGCAATCGTACCAGGAGGGAGCAGAAGGCGACTCGGACGCGAGCGACGCAGATCGAACAGCTTCCAAGAAGCAGAGCCCTGCAAGAGTAGGAGAAAAACAGCATCAAGAAAACACAAGGAATGATGGAGGAGCTGGGGAAAGGAAGGTGGGAAAGTACGGTCGTCGTGGACGTCGCGAGAATCCTTGATGCCGGAGGAGTCGAGGATGGCCATGGTGTTCTCTTCCCACACCGCGACGCTTGCGTTGTTGTTGCGGTGGCCGCTGCTCGCTCGTCGCTTACTGCTGCTGCTGTTGTCGCCGGGACTCTTCATTTGGAAGGAGAACAAAAAGGAGGAAGAAGAAGACGAAGACAGCAAGGCGATAGTGCGAAAGAACCCTAATTTTGATTGGAATTATGATCGCGGAAGAAATAAATCTGACAATTGGGAACCAACTGTCTTCGAATAGCGCGCCAATAAACTGGAGTCAAATTAGAATTCACCTTTTGCCTTATAAAATTAAAAATATAATAGACCAAAAGATGTATAAAACTTTCCGTTGCCGGGACTCGAACCCGGGTCTCTCGGGTGAGAGCCGAGTATCCTAACCAACTAGACTACAACGGATTTTATATAAGAGGAAATAATATTTAATATTTATCTAATATTTACTGAATTTGGTTAGTCGAGTTTCCTAACATCCATCTGCACCTCACAATATTTACTGAATTTGGACCTTGTAAAAAGGTGAGATTTCAAATGTAATGTTGGATAGAATGTTGTTATGAGAAAGGAAAGCCTGGTAAAGGGGTGAACCTTACTTGAATGGGTTATCTGATAGGTCTTGCCAATGCAAAAGAGGATTAAGGATTTACTGACATCAATAATTCAAGTGGAACAACCTCACACGAGAATGGGAAATTTTCGATTCAGTTCAAATAGAGTTGAAAAATAGATCATATTGAAAATCAGAGAAGCAATCGATTCACATCCATAATCAAATAGTTACGAGAATCTAACTAAGATATGAGAAAAAGAAGGAAATAGGAAAATATGACATGCTTGGTAGGTTACAGGAGTTAATATTAAGCATCAAGTTTCAGTATCTTTACACAAGTCACCTTTTATACATAATCAGCATAAAGCATACTACAAAATCATCATCCTGCTCGATGCAGTTGTTTTTCGATATTGCAGCAAATAGTAACAACTGAATGCATGTACAAATAGTAACTGAACTCAGTGATTACAGTCCTTGATTCAAAGTCGATAAGGCGAATGCTAAGAACTATATTTGGTTGTGTTTTGTGACTGTTTATGTTATGTTCCATAATAGCCGCTCAGGTTATCAACCGGTGATTTGATATCTTGCTCAAAGCCAATCCCTGAACAAATAGGAGTTTTCTGATCCAAAGAGGAAAAAAGATGTTGACCATTTTCGATTTGGTTGAGGAAATCTGCAGCTGAATAAATGCTTTCCGCAGAATCCTTGTATTGGACTTTCAGCCTGCCTTTGGCGTATCGCTTGTTGTTATCCATTGGGTTTTCAGCATTCAGCCTCCCCATCTGCTGCTGCAGATCGACGAGTGAATCGCTCGTCACTTTCCCTTTTGCAGTCTTCTTTGAATCCACAAGCTTGAGTTCTAGCCTATACAAGGCACATGCATTGCAGTTGTTGATCTCATACTCGTAGAGATGCCACTCGTAGTGGCTCAGTGGCTGAGGGTCCATGTAGTAGGACCTCTTAAGACCTCCAAATTCCTTCATTACTTGTTTCCTTGATTCGTGCCAGCCGCGGCCGCTGTAATCAGGCAATGATCGTTGCTTTCTGTTCCCACTCTCGAATGCCCTTCGAGGTTTATCAAAAAAGAGCCATTCTCGAAGCGATTCACCATTTAGAACTAAAAGATCAAAGAGCTCTGCAAATAAATTTAAATAGATCATCTTGAATAGTTACAAGGGAAAGTTGAACTCATGAACCAAGAAAGTGTTCCCTCAAAACATATGTACATACCCGGAGCATTCCATGGAGATTTGTTAGTTGCTGCCCCTTCACATTCTGGGATGCCAACATTTTTTCCTTGTGTTTTTGCAATAAGAGATGCAAAAAGAGGGCCATCCTTCAGGTCGATACCGCCAGGGCGGAGCACGGGAGTCATACCGGGTGGTCCTTCATTGAGTGCTAAAGTAGCATGAAAGCTACTACAGTAGTCTTCGAACCACTCCAATCCCCTAGCAGGCCTAGGACAGTCCCAGAGTGCACATTTTGGCCTCAGGAAAGCTGAAGGTGGAGGGCATATTGCAGGGATGAATTCTGATAAAAGTGGCGCGAGTTCCACCATGTCGAAGTTGCCAGCATTGAAGCCAAGAAATACACCTTGTGGTAGATCTTCATGTGGATCGTAACGATGAAGTTCCACATTATTGGCTCCATCCAGGTAATGCAAGGCAGCATTTTGATGAGCCCCTAGAAATCCATAATCAGGCACTTCCTTCATCTCAAAATATTCCTACAGACAATTTAAAGACCAACTTATGGATATATTCTTCACGAGAAAAAACAATCCAAATCTATAGGAAAGCATAATGTCTAAAAGATAATTTCTACTACATTCAAACCTCACATTACGATGTTGTTTCCTTTAAGATAGATACATGATAATTCTGGTCACTCGAACTCATAGAATAAAGAAGTGATAATGAAATCATTCTTTTTAGCATTTTTCAGGTGCTTTAGGATACAGCCTTTTCGAAGAATCAACAAAAAGAGATACACAAAGTAATGTCAAAGAATCATATAAGGATATTGTTGGGAAGGATATAACCTTGTTGCTTCCACCCCGAATGGGAAATTAACCTCGTGGTTAAGACAAAAAAGAAAGTAATGTCCAAGTCTTTGTTAATCAACTTGCTCACATAATGTCACAAAAATATTTGTTTTGACCAATGCTTGAAAGAAGGTTAAATTTATAAGAAAGATGAGATAAATATCCATTGATGTTTGAGGAAACAAAACTTCTCCCAGGCATTTTACACTTATCAGAGTATACTCATTGTAGGTATGCTTAAAATTCTTGCCAAAAAATCTGAATTATATGTAAAGCAATAGACCGATCCACAAAGAGGAAACCCGGAAAAATAAAATGACAAGAATAACAACAAAACCTGAAGTTAATGCTTTCTATGGAAACAGAGAACAGAAGCAAGAATAAACTTGTAGATAAAACAGTTAGTCATAGAATGTGAACGAACTCTAAAAAAATTAAGCAAAGAATGATTGTCTTAACCAAGGTAGATGGGATTGTGTGATTTACAAGCTAGCAGACTTAAAGCTTGATAATCGAGGTCATCACTAATTAACTGACATGGAAGAGGTTAATCTCCTTGTTTCAGCAACCCATTGTACATACTATCAGTTAAACAACCGCGGACTCTACAGGGCTGAGCTAAGATCCTAAGATGGGGCGACCTATGTAGATATAGATATGCTCTAAAATCTTGACCTTTTGATCTCAGAACATATTCTGTAAATGGTTCTCTTGAAAGCATTGAGATTGAATTAGTACAAAAATGTTGAAAATAATGTACTTAAAGGTAAAAACAAAGATGTCCCTTTACTATGCTTTTGAGTACAGTCACTGAATCTAGATACAGGAACGCATAATTTGCAGTTAAGAAAACTTAACAACTGCTTAAATCTTATAACCAATACTGAATTGCAACTCGAGCAAACAGCAATGTATACGGCAATTATTCATAAGGATGCTCACCTCCTGGAAAGCGGCGCCGGCGGTTTCAAGGCCCCCTGTATCGTCGCCGGCCACCTCCAGCGGCTCATCCTTGAGCGGCAATCTAGCCAACTTGCTCGTGGCATCGTCGTCGTCCTCCTCGTTCAGCTGCAACATGCGGCGGATGTAAGAAGACAGATCAGAAGGCCCGTGGCTACTTCCCTTCTTGCAATCAAAGAGAAAACGAACTCAAATCAGGACCACCGTCACAGCAACGAGAACATAAAAAATTAAACGTAATCAGGAAAAAAGGGATGGAAAGTAGGGCGTGGTGCGGACGAGAAGGGACGACGAGGAGGAAACAGCGGGAGAGGGCTCGCTGAGCTCGGCTTTCCACTCGCGGAGCAACTGGTGGAGCTGCTCCTCCAGGACTGCGGCGTCGGACACGCGGCCCTCCTTGCGAGCAGACTGCAGGTCTCCGAACATCCCTTGGAGGTCGTCCACTCGGTTCTTCGCCTTCTCCTTCATCACTCGCCGGTGGTTATGCAGCGCCGCGCCGCCACTCCTCTTCCGCATGCCGATGAACACAAAGAACAGACTTTTAAAGCCAAATCGTCAAAAGCGAAGTTTTTTTGGAGGAGGAAATAAAATTCCACTCTTTGTCTTCCTCCTCCGCCCGATTGTTATCCTCGTTGCAGGAGAGTAAATTTGGCCGGGCGCACTGGAAAATCGGCCACGGGTGGATCGATAGATAATGGGAGGGTGGAAGGAAGGAAGAAAGGAATCTGGAAAAAGCAAGGCGAAGACGCGGCAAAAGCGAGAGGAGAATATATTCGCCGAAAGCTCAGCGCAGCTCCGACCCTTCCACTCCTCTCTGCGCAGCTCCTGCACCCTGCCAAAATCCTAGCTCGAGCATGCCGACGCAGTCGGTTCGGACTGGGACGCGAGACTCCCAAGTCCAACAACTCTTCCTTTCGCCCGTTTCGATTTGGTTGAAGCTGAGGTCACGGTGTACCTAACAATGGTGATGCAAAGCAAGCAGCGTAAACACGTGTTCGACAACATGCTAATGAGAAGAGAAACGGCATTTTACTAACGACGACTGAGTTGACTTTTAATAATATTTAAACATTACGTATCATGCTTTTATATTTATCACTTTTTAAAAATATCTCTCCCTTTTTTTTATATAGCCGCTTATCTAGCATACTTAAACTACTAAAACATATTTAAATTTTTAAAAAATAAATCACATTTAATAATTTTATACTGTTTTCTTTCTTTAAAAAAAAATTTAAAATCTCAAAAATATAATGATCGTGATTTAAATCGAATTTGGACACATCCGAATCATTGCACTTTTACGTGCCTCTGAAATTTAAAATTTTATGCATAGATTTAGGTTGATTCTGATGTAACAAAAAAAATTTAATTATCGTATAATATTTATATTTTAAATATATTAATATTGTTATTGAATAAATATAATACATCTAAATCTAATAATGTGTCGTATCAAAATTATATCAAGTTGTTTAAATTTTAAAAAATTCATCAACGTACTATTAACGTGTTGGCTTGATTTGACGATATATTAAGACACTCCTAAAAGTAAATTAATTCGAATAGGTATGAAATCATTAATAACTCATTAATGATCTAAAACTTATTTAATTCAATTTAAATTAATATAATATATTCTTGTTTTTTATAATTAGCATTATATATTTAACCCTGCGTCAATTAATTTTGAAATAATCAATTTAATTTCATGAATATTTTTCATCAAATATCAAAATAAATTTAAAAAGGCTGATCTAATAATTTAATATCTCAAATTTATTATTTTACTAAAAAAATATTCTACAATATATTATAATTGAAAATTAAATAATATTTAAAAAACTAATGAGCAATGACTACACCTTAGCCGGGGCTCATATCATATCATGTATTCTCGTAACACTTAGGTCCTAAGTGTAATGTCTTCCATATTCCATCCCATTTTTAATCCATCCTGAAGTTTTAAAAAAAAAACTTTTGTAAGGAGAGAAATAATACTTTTAAAATTCACTACCATGTGATTATTTTTAATATACTTCAGTGACTTAGTTTTGTCCAATAGATAAATATATATACTGAGGAAGAAGTATTTTAGAAAAGAGATATGTGATTTAATAAATATAGTATATGATTTAGATATTAATAAAAGTGATTGAGTAAAATAACGAAAAGAGATCTTCTCCACAGATGGGCCTGAAGGGGTTTTTAATTTACTGGCCCAGT
>JBBUKS010483267.1:0-36933 GCA_038050645.1 Hedychium gardnerianum
AAAAACAAAAGGACAAATGGAAGTACAAGAACCAACCCTCGAAATAAGTTGACCATGAACCTGAAACTCACTCCTACAATAACCTTGTGCATGCATACTACAGCTAGTTTCCTTAGTTGTGATAAAAGGTGAAACGTTCGTCCTCAACGTCTCCGTCAATTTATCTCAGAATCAACACGAAAGAAGTAAATCACGGAGATTAATCTAACTAATCCGAACAATAACCAGTACATGAGATACAGTTAGTTTCCTTAGGATACATATGAATATATGAATTTGCAGTTTAATGAACTAGAACCTCTGCTTGACATTGGCACGTATAACAATGCACCAAGAAAATCTCTGCTTGACATGGCAATTCGTCCGAATCTAATAAACGTTTCCAAAATCTTGCTCATTGCTCACTGGCATACCAAAGTCTCTTCTGGCATATTAGTATCTTCTCCTTGGCTATGTTGTATTCGGTAACATGTTTTTCACAATCCCATCTCATCCCCTTGGCGATGGTTGCTATTGCATCGATAAAATAGTACGATTCACGAACTATTGCATACCCCGTTGGACGAAGTATGCGGTCCATCTCAAGGAGCACATATTTCATTTCACATCTGTAAAATTGAAGAAGAAAAAAGATGATAATAGTGGGCATAGGAGTCTCTAAACACAACCATATATAATATAGAAAAATAACTTGCAGCTGCAGCGGCGAATAGGTGAAATCGGCAAGAGGAGTGCAAAACAAATACCTTTCCAATCATAAAAACTATTTGTGTGCAGCAAAAAGCAAGATAACCAAATATTTATAAGAAGAAAAGGGCTACAATTGTTTCTAACAAAACCAAATATTTATCGAACAAGTTCACAACAGCAAATTAACCAACAAGAGTATTTGCGTGTCATAACTTGAATAGGCCATTTTGATTTATCCCATTTAAATTTAACTATCTCATTGCTTTTGAAAGACAAAAAAAAAACCCTGATAAAATGAATCAAAGATGTGAGATAAATTCCAAGAGGTCCAGAACTGTCTAGATGGGAGTTGTCTATAGATTGGCAATCATTCCATCTCGATCTGACCAGGGACCGGTGTATTATCTTTGGTCGAAAAGTAGCTGAACTTTTGATACATAACAGACTCACTTAAGAGTGAGGGTATTACGCAGTCATATACCAACTATTTTTCAACCTTTTGAATAGAATCACACAATCACATCCAGATAGAAAGTAACATACATAGGATAGTTTTTGTCAGACAGATATCCAATGAAAAAGATAAGCAATATCAAAGCATACAATAAAGAAGTAATGGAACTATACCTGTGACTTTCGGCTGTAAACAGACCATCCAAATGCAAGAGATCATAGGTCCGAGGATAAGTTGAGAATGGCTCACACCTAGAATGCACAAATATCAAAAGCAATTAGGACTTCATCCTGACTATGGCATGTACCTTAACTATTTGAAAAGAAAATCTTCAAATGCAAAAGTCACAAGATCTCCTGTTAAGGATCTTCTACAAGCATTCTATATATGATGGAGATCACCTTCAGGTTATAGAACAGGCTCATGTAGCTTGAGTAGGTTTTCCACAGATTGATGATGCACATCATGCTGTTTTATTTTGGAGACAATCTAGAATCTTACAGAAGTAAAATAACAGAATCTGTAATCTGATCAGGTGTAGAGATAAATCCACATGTTGCATGTTGGGCTTGTTTGGTTCAAACAGGAGTTGATCCTATTGCCAGTGAATATATGTAGATTATCTCCAATTATGAATCTAGCCTTTAAAATTTACTTGGTAATGCCAAAATGCCCCCTAGAGTTTATGATCATCAAAATGATTCCCCACTAAGAGTTTTGAAATTCATGTCATTTTACCTCTCAAATCTCAATCATTAATATTGTTTAATTAGTTAATGAGATGCTGGCATGGTAGTTTTAAATTTCAATGAAATTATGTCACCTGTTTGCTGTGTGACCATTCCGTTAACTAACTTGACAATGTTAATGGTTTACCCTTAGTGACATGTGCAAAACATGTGTGAAGGCTGGTTAGTTCCAAGAAATGGAGAATTTCAAAAAAGGGAAAGTGAAATTAGCAAATAATCAATAAGATTAAAAGCAAGATTTTACCAATTTTATTTTTCTTTCTAAGTTTTCTACCACGGTAAAAATACAAAAAAACACAGTCCATTTTGAGCTCCTAGAAACTAAAAGCATGTATTTTCTTGCTGCAATGGTCAAAATTGAGCATCCAGAGCTCCATGAGAAAATGAGATGAAGGTGGACATATGCAGAAACAAAAAAGAAAGGTTTTGATTGATTGATCCAGGTCAAAATTCATATAGCAAGTGTAAGAACTCAGCAAAATTTCACTTGATGAGAGATAAAGTTGCCAAACAAAATATGCACGAGACTATGATGTATGAGAAACACTTGAATGATGCTGATAAAATATATAGGCATCTAGCTACTCAGAAATCCAAGTTCTGTGCATATTTGTTACTAACCAATCATGATAGGTGCCAATTAATCCTCTATCATAGACAATTCCAAGGGAATTTGAACCATAAGAAGATACGATGTTCATGACCCATACTGGAGAACCAATGAGAGTTGCCGCAAACCCTCCATACAGTGTATTCATATCCATAACATTCCGAATTTGTTCACTTCCAAGAGCAGGAAGCAATGTCTTGTAATGTTTCACCCTGGCCTTCCATTTGTTGTTATCATGCTTAAACCCACCAAGATTGCCATTGTACACTGAGGAAATCCGTGCTGAGGTTGGGCGCAATCGATTTGGCCATTTTTGTAGAGAGTTCAATCCCAACTTAAACTTTTGGCTTGGAATAGTCAGGCACGGCCGCAGTGGAGTATACCATCCTGAATCTGGGTCAGAGCTGTCATCACACTTGGGTAGAGAGGATGAGGAATTAACTTTGTTATAGCAACTATGGTCTAGTGACTTCTGCCACACAGAAATATCACCCTTTTGGTTATATAGTTTGAAGCACATGCTAGTCAACAACTTCTTTAATTTGTTGTAGTCTGATCTCTGTTCTTCAATAGTTGTGTTCCAACCTCGCCATCTGTGCTCATAGTTGATAGGTGGACCTGATAGCACCCAGAAGCCTCCAGGTCGAATTATTCGGTGTATTTCCAGTAGATAAATACCATCTGAGGAATATGATATAAACAAATGTGAAGTGATTGATAGATTCTAAAAATGTAAGAGAGCTCATTTTACTTAAGTAGCCCGAATTAGGTCAGAATTAACTGGAAGAATGATGAATTACTACAGTGATACAATGATAACTAATCTCCTCTCGATGTCAAAAATAAATAAATAAAGTCCTGAAAGCTCCTTCAATGGGACACTTATTTGGAAAAAAGTTTGATAAATGATAACGAGAGAATTTATTTAAATGTGTAAACTAATTTCAATGCAAGCCATGAAAGCTTCAGATAAACAACCAGTATTTCTAATATGTTTGTCCATGGGCAACCTAGTTTACAAGCTAAAGTGAGAGTGTAAAGAGTTTCATAGTCAAGGAGGTGAGGCAGCATCTAGCAACTTAATCACAGACTCCTAACAAATATTACATTTTTACAAGGATATGATAATCAAACCATCATGAAATGTACAAATCTTCAAACACAAATGCAAGTTTATCCTTTCAGACACTTCCCTATCACACCTTGTAACTCACAAGTTTAAAGAAGTTCAAGATAAACATAGAAAACAAAAATAGTATGGTGATCACTTTAGCAGTTGCAGGTAGAGAAATCTCACCGAACTCTGTCCAGGGGATTAGACATCTGGAGCAGTGAGCCATATCAAATGAATTTGAAGGAAAAGGAAGACGCTGAGTAGAAATGATGCCTAAGATTGCTGGAATACCTCGTTCAAGAGCAAACTGTACTTGAGCCTCATGATTATCTCTAGGTGCAAGTGAAATAGTTAAAATGCCATGATCTAGCAAATCGCCTCCCCAGCTCGCGACCTATTTAAGGAAATTGAACAAAAGAACTCGAACTCATAGCACACACAGGCTTTAAATGTACATAAGCAGAATATGGTCTCGTAAGCTAACTTAGACTGGGAAGTATAATAAAATTCGAGTCTACAGCGACTACTATATGTATTTTATACAGGACACTATCACAAACTAGTCAAATGAATCAAATTATTCTTTTGCTTAAAAAACCAATGCCCCAAATGAAAAGTTGGAAATGGAATAAAGAAGATGATAACAAACTTAGGAGTAAGGAGAACCAAATGCTTCTTACATATACATCTACTCCATACACATAAAGAGTGAAAAAAAGAAGAAAATTCTGGTTCATCGATTAATTACGGAAAAGTGAGTAATCATCATGATAAAGGATTTCAGACAGCTAAAAGTTTAACTGTCTGCAAATATCTGAAAATGGTGAATCTAGCAAATACAAAAAGGAAAAACTGTACAATAATTTAGGCCACGAGTTAAATAGTTAGTTGTACATACACCACATCCAGTATCGATGGCAGTTCGGACAGTTCCATTCTTCATTCCAGGAATCAGATTTTGCAGCAGTTTTACATATGCACCAACTCCATTTGGGAACATGGTACCTCCACCTGGAAAGAAGAATTTGTCACCTTCTTTCCTTAGCCAGTGTTGATTTGATTTTTCATTGTTTATCCAATCATAAGGAACATTCCTAAAGGACAAAATAAAGAGAAGCTAATCATTGAAGACATGATAATATGAAGGCCATCAGCAAACACTACTACATTTATTGAAAGAAGTAGAAGATGAGAAAATGGACAAACAGAATAGCAAAGAGGATGTACCTGTACCAACATTCTCCTTTGCTCTTTGGCCATCGGATTGGTGATTTATATCCAACGGGAGGAGGAACCAAGCATTCTTTCCTGTCGAACATTCGTGGGCAATGCCGTTCCATAAAAGTAAGCCTATATTTACCATATTTCTTCCATATCTGAAAAGGAAATAAGATAACAAAACATCCTCTGTGAAAATATATGGTTAAGCTAGAGTGCAGCATTTCAAGCTAATCACTCAAAATAATTATTTTCTCCCATGTAGACAGTAAAACAACTAGAAGCTTGAAGAGAACATAAATAACATTGACAACTATGATGCAGTTAACTCACATTAGATGGAATAAATCTTTGTAAAGTATCTAAAATATATGCTTCCGTAGCAAAGCCATAGAACCTAGTCGTGGAGACTATAACATGCTAGCAAAGGGAATAGCATTCTACAAAATTATATGAGAAACGGAAATTGAACAAAAACATGAACACAAATTGTTAAAAGAAAACACAACAGCTAGAGATTGAACATATAAGTTCCTCTAACCCCTTCATTTTCACTATGAAAATCATTATATCCGGATTTAAATTGAGATTGATTGTTTAGTTTTAACAAAAGGCCTTCACTGAATTCTAGCATCAGAAACAGTCAATAAATTACGTACCTTAGGATCCATGCACGGTGTATAATCTTGATAATCCAAACTGCACTCCGCGAACTCTACATTCTTAATTTTGAGAGGAGCTACTCTAGTATCATGGTGGGATTGGATTACAGGAGTATCATCACGCTTAAAGTATCTGTTTTTCTCAGAACAAAAGATACTTCCAAGATAGAAGGAAAATCCACATAGGAATAAGAACGTTAAGGTAATTTGAGCAATCCTATAATTCTTGTCAGGATTAGCCCCTGGCTTGATATCTTTGTTCTTCATTTCGATCCTTCTAAAATTTAAGACCTGCAGCAATCAAGCATCATAGTAAAGTAATTCATATGAGATGGATAATTTTCCAACAAAAACTGCAGTCTAAAAAGAAGAATTTTTTTTGCTAAAACGTTGTGAATGATGTACAAAACAACCAATTTTACAGACAAAATTAAAAAAAAAATGTTGTTAAATGTACCTGGAGGAGGACGGTCGGAAAGTCCTTCGATCGACCCGTCGTGCAGGTAAAGCTAGTTACTTCATGAATCGAAGGATCGTGAAGAGCGGCAGCGATAACGACCACAGAGTCACAGATCTATCTTCGATGTATCCAAATCTTGCATAGATCTATCCCCGTCTCCCTTTGTTCATCCTCACTCCCCAGCCCCCACTCGCTGTCAGTCCTAACGCGACAAAAAGGCTTAAGAAAAAGTTCATTTTGCACCCCAGAATTTATTGCCCATTCATTTCACCCTAATATTTTTTGATTAAATACATTTGGACAGAAATAAAAAAAAAAAGGACGCTTCTCTTTTGATTTGATATCATAAAAAATCCCTTTTATTTTTTTTTAAAATAACGTACTATCTAATATTATCTCAAAAATAACTTTAATTACCTATTACAATATAAAAAATATATTTTAACACTATTATAAATGTTATAAATTGTAACAATTCATAATTACTACAGAAAATAGTAACTAACTTTAATTAAATTCTTCTAATTTAATTAAAATTACTATTTATAAAATATCAAGTTATTATTAATATACAGCTGGATTTAATGAAAATAGGAAAGGCAAAATGCAAAAGTAATTCATAAATGCAACCAAAAAACAAACAATATAATCGTACGACGGCACATGCATACTGCAATACTCATTTAAGCTGCATCTGTCACGGATAAATGCAATACTGTTGGTGGCCAACGAGAATCAACCAATGGTTGATGCGCACGTGGCAAGCATGCGACAGCGTGACGTGTCGATGCTGTTCCGTGTTCCAAGAAACGCAGCTTCTGAGAAACCAAAGCGCTGCCTCTTTGGCGTCTCTGTATATATCAGTCCGCCTCATCCCTGGCCTCTGGCGAAGGAAGCAAACAGATCTAGAGCGGCAAAAAGAAGAGAAAGCAGCAGCGATGGGCTTGAAGGTGCCAATATCTTTCTCCATCTTCTCATCATATCTCCAGTTCCAATCAGATCACGATCTTCTTCTTCTTTGTTTTTTTTCGCTACAATGATCTATTTTGACGTAGTGAATGATACATCTTGATCGAGATCTCCTTTTTTTTTTGGTGATTTTGATAGATCGTTTCTTTTGAGAAATAATAATTTCATGATAAATGGCCTGCGTTGCATCAGACCAATCTTTCTTCTCAAATAGGATAAGAGATAGATCTCGCCTCATCTTTGCTCATATTGGTCAATGCATCACACTTGCTGCAGGAGGAGTTCGAAGAACATGCCGAAAAAGCCAGGACTTTGCCTAATACTACTACTAATGAGAGTTTGCTGATCATCTATGGCCTCTACAAGCAAGCAACAGTTGGACCAATTAATACTAGTATGCGTTTCCTGCGACATTATCTTTGGGATCCAGTTTAATATCATAGATTCGTTTTTGATAGATTTTGCGTCATTGCGTGTATTATTCTCTTATCTGACTTGCTCCCCAAAGCGTACAATCTTCATAACCATGAGTTATAAGCATAATTGGACCTCTGTTACATTAATGACAATTTTAGTTCATGTTTTAGGGGCATCCAAATTTATATCTTTAGCCCATGCTTTAATCTTTCAATTCATTTAATATTGAAAAGAGCAAATCCTCACTTAAGTTGTTTTCTGTTTTACGTTTGAATGAAGTTTCACAAGTTCTAAAATCGTATCATAGTTGCATAAACTCCTTAGTTAATCCCTTGCCAAGTTCAAGAGTGCCGTAAGTCTACTTTGAGTTTGGAATCAGATCTCAAAAAATCTTAATAATTATGATTGATTTGCAGGTCGCCCTGGAATATTCAACCAGAGGGACAGAGCTAAGTGGGATGCCTGGAAGGCAGTTGAAGGTCTGAGCTACTCTCAAAATTCAATCTCTCTTCACTAAATCAATGGCTTGGATGCTGACTTTTGTAGCTTCTTCTTACCTGCAGCCAAATCCCAGGAGGAAGCTATGAGCGACTACATCGCCAAGATCAAGCAATTGCTGGAAGAGGCTGCAGCAGCCGAATAAAACTCTGTTTGAGTGGTATCATCTGCTGCCGTAGTGATTGGTAATCTTATTAGTCTTCCCTTGCATCAACCAAATAAATAGTGTTTAGTGTTTGTTTCTCTTTTGTAACCTGGCTTTGAGTTCACAATCTGTTTCTGAACTCTGTGGCAAACCTGGTATTGTTTACAATTCAACGCAAACTTTCAATATGATTAGCAATACTAAGTTGATATTTTCTTATGCTCGATATAAGATTCATGGGCATCAAACAACAAACTTCAGGAAACATGTACCCGTGGCAGTATTGATTAATGATAGGGATCAATTTGAATCACTTGAGTGTTTCACCATTTTCAAAATAAATCTTATGTCAAACACAGTATCGTATTTTTGCTATTAAAATCTTGGAAACAGCAAGAACAAAGCTGAATGAGAAAGGCAAGAGCATATCTTACAACAAATTATGCACCCTTTAGAAGTAGTTTACACAACGCATAATAGACACCACAAGAGACAGATGCAACTTAACCATTGAGGAATAGAGATGACACAAGTCGCGAAGTTCCTCATAGCAAGCAGCCACAGTTCAGCAGCCATCATCTGCGACACCGGCAGTTGCCTCTTCAAAGGAATCAAGTTTCTTGGCCGTGTCCTTTTCCAGTAAGTAGCGTCTCTCGGCTTCTGGCATTGCTGACATGATGGCACGCAGTCGGGAATTCATTTCATCGACCTTTTCGATCAAAGCATCATTGGTGAACATGCCACTCAAGACGCAAGTGATTGTTCTCCAGCTTTCCAGTAATGGTAAGACGATGATCACCGCGGAGGCAATAGAACCCCAAGCGATGGCAACTACTGCCCAAAATGTGAAGTAACCCAAGCTGAACTTTCCTACACGAGATAGAAATAGCAATGAACAGACAATACAATTAGATCAAATAGATTTTACAAGTACTTTGTGTTCATTGTAAAGAGACTGCATTGGTATTTAAATAATGAAAAAATCCCATGTAAATGATATCTTAGATGAATTTTGGCTTCTTTGCGAATACTAATCGACCAAGAAAAGTCATGATGGAAAAAGAGTAACAATCTTACTTGCTGGAAGTGAAAGAACTGGCCAAAGTATCACGATGATCGCCGTAAAAGCCGCGCCCCATTTCACGATCCAAACTTTTGCTCTCAAAAGTTTTTCCTCCTTGAACTCTTCATCTGGCAAATCAGTTTTTACTTTCTCAACCAGTGTTATTTTCTTTGTAGTTCCCCAATCATAATCCTGGGGCCAGAAGATGCTACAGACAGCGTGAACGAATCCTCCCGTCAATATTGCTACTAGATTGCCGGCGAGCATGGGAGCATTCCGACCGGTGGTGTCAAGGTTCACACGGCCATACTTTATGCTTGTCACAGCTAACCAAGTTACTATTCCCAAGATACAACCCGTAATTGTTCCCAGCATTGCACCAAATGCATTTGCCTTTCTCCATAGAAGCATAAAAGCTATAGGCATGACTGCTGAGCCAATAATTACTCCCATGGCAAGATACATCCAACCAAGAGAAACTCCAGCCTTGTTCAAAATCACAGCTAAAACACCCATGAAACATCCAAAAGCAAGGACCACTAATCTGGACACTTTGAGAATCTGCTTCCCGGTGGCTTCAGGATTTATGTAAGTTCGGTAAATATCGTATGTGCATAAAGAAGAAACAGCTACTAACTCTGCTGAGCCAGCAGAAGTCACAGCCCTGCAACATGGGTTGATGTGTTTTTAAAGTATCCCTATATTAACGATCAATCAACAGTTCATGGTTGGTCAGGTCAGTTAAGTTACCTTTAGCAGATATTTCATTTTAAACTACCATAAAAAATAAATACAAACTCTACTAAAATGATTACCAGAGCAAGTAATGTTTTTCCAAGTTTATGGTTGGTCAGTAATGATCATCGTTCATTGTTGACAATTTAGTTTAGCTACATTGTGTTGCATGAACTTGTAAATAAATATTTGATAATTAAGCACACTAGACGAAAGTTCAGAACTTACATAAAGAGCATAGTAAGGAGGAGAACAGATCCTGATTTTCCCATCAAGGCAATTGCTGTGGCAGGAGGTACAAGGCCTTTCCCAGCTTCGATTTCTGTTAATGGAAGATCGAGAGCCAATGCGCCTAAACCTAATGATGTTGCCAAAGAAAATGGTACAGCAAACCAAACAAGCCCACCCAACAAATATCCTTTGTGGGTAGATGATGGCCTTGCAGCTATGGCACTCATCCAATATCCCTGTAGAAGAATAGAAAAATTGGTGCTTTCAGCCATATTTTTGTTATGTTTTGACATCTTATCCAAGAAAACTAGATCATCAATAACATTAATGAAACTCAAAACACAAAACTGTATGATTTGAATCAAGGAACTAGCAATTATTAAACATCACCAAAAGGAATTGTATAATAAGAACTAATATTTTCAACAAAAAATCCAATGGAATTGAGAAATTTGTTTATATATGGAATGAAACAATCTGTGCAGTTTAGCATATACCTACATAATACATATAGCATTTCTAACTTAGGCAGTTAATTTGAGGTTTATCAAATTCCTGCTACAACACGGTAAAGCTAGAAGCAAGTATGTTTTATAATATTACTTACATTGTCTACAAACACTGTGCCGAAGTTTCCAACAATGTTGATGATTCCAAAAACAAGGCCATCTGAACTTAACATGGTCAAGTATGTTCCTTTGTAGTTCCCACTTACAGGTCCACAAGCTTGACCCTTATGAGAAATTGGCTCCTGGCATACCCTTGATTTGCTAGCAACCTCAATAAGATGGTTGTATACAGTTTTTGGGCTACCAAGATGACTACTTGCTGTATAGACTAAGTAAACAAATATCACCAAGACAACATGCACTGCATACATGAGGTGAGAATTAGTTAGCAATGCGATAAACAAAATCATATGTTCAGAAGTATAACATGGCTCATTTAAGAAAAAGACGAAAACACTTCTAGATTTAGACAACAACAAAATCAACAAATGATATTAGCTAACTATTTGGAGTTGGGTATATGGACCTTATCCTGCCACTGAAAAAAATTCCAGATTAAGATATACTTTTAAAAAAAAAGCTACATCACAAGTACTTCCAGATTCTCAGAATATATATACATGTAGGATCAGGAAAACAATTAGAGGTAAAAACTTCTTATATACCAAGAAAGAAAAATGACAAAGTTGCATCAGATACATAGAAGCTATAACAATCAAATCCAATTAACGGTGATATGTGGTGAAATACAAACACCAAGACCAATATAGGAATCATTTGGCATTGAGTATTAAATTTTTTATTTAGTATTGAGGAAGTCTAAGTAACATAATGTGAAGATCATGAATTTCTTAAATAAGAGAATTGATTCATTGACTTGCAGACGCAAACAATAGGACTATACCTTGTGGTTACTCGAGTTATATTTGAGTTCCATTAGCACACAAGCATGAGAGTGCAAGAATTTACTCATGGTCTCACTTAGATTGAGTTATTGTAGTAGGTTTAGTTATATCTTTGATTAGAGACAACAACATAATTTACTTCACTTAAAGAACATCTTGTAGAGTTATGACATGTAGTGAAATGCAGAGATGAAATATAAGGAGGCTTGAGTTACAAAATATGCACATTGAATAATGCTTTTCCTTTTCCTACCAACGTTCTCATAAAGCATTGAAGCCACTCGTGTTTGCCTTTTGTGTGTTTCATAGATATTCTTCCGAGTGAAATTGAATCTTACTTTCCCTAATATAATGCTATGATAAACAAAGGAAAGAAACTAAAGACATCACCTACGACTGAGTGAATGTAACTAGCCAAGAAGGTAGCCTTCAACCCTCCTGCTAATGTATAAACAATCACACCAAGAGGGATGAGAAAGCTCGCCGCATAGATATTCATGCCAGTGAGTGCGTTGACGACCGCAGAGCCACCGAGCAGCAGCATGGCCGTCACGATTATGTTTGTCATGAAGCAGAAAACCAGAAACACGATGTGGGCAGCAGTACCCCATCTGCACCCACAAAGTAAACAAACATGCAATTGCTTAACCATTTGCAATCGGTTGGTTGATAAATAAGAAACGCGGGTTACGGCATACCTCGCTTTGGCAATTTCACAAACAGTGTGAGCCCGAGGCGCCTTTCTCTTGATCTCTATGGCCATGACGCCGAACAAAAGCACCTGAATGGTAGCGCCGCTGGCGTACCAGAAGGGGCCGCTGACTCCATACTCCCAGGCGACGTTGGAGCTCTGGAGAATGGTGGCAGCCCAAGTCCACTGCTCGTAGAGAATCGAACACGCACGGATTGAGCATTTTAATCTTGAAACAGGGAAAGAATTCATTCAGAACAGAATGAGCAGGGCGATAGAATCGGTGCCTGGGAGACGATGACGCTGGCGATGAGGCCGGTCTTGATGTTTCTGCCGGCGGTGTTGAACCACTCCGACGTGTGCTGCGATCCCAAGTACCGCTTCTCCAGCCACACCTATCGAGACGCATTTTTGACGGTAACGAATTTCGGAATACTTTACTGTGTAAAGATAAACTAGAAGAAGAAAAATGGCCGAGATTAAATTGATGAAAGAAATGTGCTCAAGAACGATCCTTTTCGATATTATGACATGAAAAAAAAATGGACACCTTCGATCACCTATTTAAAATGCATATAAAATGGCGATTACAAGTCAACTTGAGAAGTCAACTTTGAGAGCCTGCAGAGCTCATGCCAGATAGATTCTCTTTAAGCTTTTATTTTTCTCAGATCTCCGTGAATATTCATTGCATTGTAGCTCGTACGGATCAACAATTATCTAGTGATCAAAATCATAGCAGAATCTATTCTGGAGGAAGAATCGATTCTTCCTTTTAAGATGTGAAATAAATTAGCTGAAAACAAACAAATCAACAGTTGCTTAAGAAGATTCAGTAGATTCCAAATTAAATTCTCCCCTTCAGTAATGCAACACCAAACAACACAATTGCATCAAAGTCAACCAATTAACGGACCCACTCTCGTTGACTAAAAGGCACAAGGAAAGCATACAATTAAAGCACCTTGTCCTACTCTTCTCACAAAAACTCGTAGATTTTTTTATTTTTTTATTTTAAACAAAAAGGAAGATAGAGAAAGAGGAGGAATACCAAGATGGAAGTGAAGACGGCAAAGAAAGCTCCAAAGCCGAGGACAACGCTGTACCCAACGCCCTGGTTCAACACTGGTTTGCCCTCGAAGAAGCTGCTCTGCCTCACGCACTGCCCGTCGCTTGACAGCGTGTAATACTCCCCTCCGAACCCCAAGGGAGGGCAAGAGGAAGAAGCCATGGCAGCTCCCCTTCTTCCTTCTTCCTCTAACCAAGCCGAATGAAATAAAAGAAAGACGGTAGCTCTGAGAATTTATAGGAACAGCTCTAAGGGTAGCAAGCCCCGAGTTCTTTTTTTTTAATTGATACCGTCCATCCAATTAATTTTGGAATGATCATCTTATAATTTTTTTTTATCAATCATCAAAATAAAAAATAAAATTTATCTTAATAATTAACGTTCTCAAATTCACAATTAAATTAAAAAAATTTAATCATGACACCTACCGGCAGTCTTTGCCTTTGAAAGTATCTAAACCGGGCCTACAGCCTACTCTTCTTTGTGTGGAATTCTTTAATTTGCAATGATGCAAGATGAATCAATAGCGTCTCTTGTTTAAAAACTTGGAAAGGGACTACAATTCCTTGTCTTTTGTTTTTTCTTTATCTGTGTGGCTACTCTGAAAGTTTGCTTTTCAAACACAATATTGATTGTGCCATGGCCGTAAAAACTGGATTTTGGAAGCTCTGCATGTTGCTGTCGATCTGTATTCTAATGGATGTCGTTGCCGTGCCCTATTACTTGCTAATTTGTAATAGGAAGATAGAGCTTTGAATCTACTAAAGAAAATGCCAGTTGAGGATCCATGGAGACGAAGATTCGGTCCTTGTTGAATCTAAAATCGACCGATATAAATATAAACAAAGCAAACTGAACTGTCCTTTGATGCACTGACAATTGAATCAGCTGTAAACAACTTCAGTTTGGTTTCCCCTTTTTTAAATGTTTCGAACAAATTCAGTTTGTTTTCCTTTTTTTTAATCTTTCAAATGCATCTCCACGAAGTCACTATGCAACAATTAAGACAAAGCTTTTAAAAGAAACTGCTAAAATATGCAAAGTCAATGTTCAGGAGCAACAGATATTCTCTAGATCTGATGAATGCTCTGAGATTGGTTTTGATTGGTTTTCACCTAGTTCATGTTCATTCAGCTCATTTATGGACTGCCTGTTACTCGGCGATTATTTTTGTTCAAATCAACAAAAATGATATAATTTATCACCACAGTTTCAGGAATGATCATAGTGATCATGCAATCTACTAAATTTTCGTGGAACTCTGCCAAGAGTTTTGTACAGAAAATTCAAATAAAGGATGCTTGAAGAAATGTTTGAATATGAGGTTATGGATCATGGAAGTCAGGAACAGCAATTGAGTAGATAGTCAAAAAACTGCAACTCATTTTCTTTATGGCATCCATGAACCATCCACACAGTAGAACTCATCAACAGAAGCATTGATACTAAATATATGCTCTGAGAACACTACTGGAGCACATCATTGAAAATAAGGTTTCGACAAGCAATCTTAACAATATTGCTCTGCACAAGTATAATAATTGCATATGCTGGCGAGAAGCAAGGATCTGAACATCTAAGTGCATTTATAATATCAACTTACGCAGCTACTTCAACAGCAGAGATGATGGTACGTAGCCCATAAGCAGCTTGACCTGAAGAAGATTTGAAGAAGACAAACAAAATCATTCTTACTAGAAACTAATGTTCCATCTTTGAAATATTATTTATCCAGCACAGCAGTTAAATCAACCAAAGTTAACAAAATTTACGGAAAAAAAAAACAACACATCTGAAAGAAGAGATGAAGTACCATCTTGATCATTTAACTTGAAAAAAAAATATACGCATCAAAGAAAGGTATATAAGCAAACTTTCATTCAGCATGGTGTTGGAAAGTACTGTGCTTTAAAACAAGTAAAACAAAACATTAAGGATCTGATTGCTTGGATAGTAAATATAAAGGAGAGTAAAGTGGTAGAAAAGTATACATTAACAATGAGCTTCATATGTAATTTGTGAGCGTTTTCCTCCTCTCCCTCATGTCTTTGATCCAAGTAATTAGATATTAAGGCAATAGTTCTTCATTCTTGAGCATTTTCTTGTCTGATAAAATCTTTCAATTATTCTCAATAATGTATTTGGTAGAAGCAACTACAGGGAAAAAAGAGAGGTGCAGACAAGTGCAAACTGTTACCAACCCAATACTCTAAAATCCAGTTTTTCCCCTTCATTTTGCATGTAGCAGAGACCCAATCTGTCAAAGCAATTCCGTTGGGAAAATCTAAATGCAATTCAAAAGGATTCAGGCATTCAGAGATAGATACAGGTTCCTCAGTTATAAGTCAAAAATAAAAAGATAGCAAATTTACAAGTAAAAAGTAATAGTCATTAAAAAGTTGGATGCTAACATCTGTCTCTATCCAACAAAAAACAAGACAGTGAAAACAAATCAAATCTTTTGCTACAAAAAAAACGAGATGAATAAAAAGTCTAACGAGTATATGCAATGAAAAAAGAGGTCCCTAAACAACAGGCGAGATGGAAAGATAGATAGTACTCTAAAATAGATGTTGAGAGGAAATGGATAGGGAAAGTATTCCCTAGTTTGTGATTACTTGAAGAGGACCATGGTCAGACTTCAAAAAGCTTCTGAAGAAAAATAGATTATCACCTGTGTAATTTTAAAAAGCTTTTGAAATTCCCAAACAAGTTCAATAGATTACCACCTGTATTATCCACTACAAAACTGAAATCTTGAGATGCTTTTGAAACAATGAAGATCCTCTTTCTTGAAAAGATTTGGTCTATGAGATGTTGCTCTAGGAAGAGTAAAGCTAGATATACAATTACAATAGATTAGCAGCAGCAATATCAGAGTGCTTCTTTGAGTTGAAAGGTTCTCAAAATTGCTCTAGCTTTGTCATACTCATTCAACGACACTAACATATTCTTCAACCGACGAGCAAGCCCACGGGTCTCCTCCAAGCTAACACCCAATGCATGCCTTTTCTCCAACTTGCCCCCTAACTCTGAAATGCAATCTACCAAAGGCTGCAACTTCTGACTAGGCCCTAGTGTGACCTCAGGACCCGACCAAATCCCCACTAATGATGCTATGATTCTTTCAATCCTCATAATGGCATCATGTATATTAGGCATGATGCTTTTTACATGGGGCAGAAGTTTTCCTCCCAGTAGCTCTTCAAGTGCAAGCTTTTCTAATACAGGCATTGAAAGAATATTTTTCCAAAGGCAAATGTTCCTTAGTAGACGAACAGCCATACCAAATTTATAAGATGCAAATTGAGCAGCACCTGGCACAACCTTTGTTATTACACTACTCCATACAGGCACATTAAGGTCAGTGATGGCTTCATTCAAGCGAGTATGGATTACAGCAAGTAATTCGCGCAGAGCCTTGCTTGAAGTTGGGACATAGCTGATAACCATATTAGTAGCAAAGACAGCACTCTTTGTCCTTTGGGTATTCAATATGTCCCAACAGTGCTCAATTTCATGGTGCAAGATGGGAAGGGCAACCTTCTCAACTATTTCTGGAATAAGATTAGCGTCTGCATCATCAGGCTCAAAATCCTGACCTTTTGCTGGCAATCCATAATTAAAAAGAAGCTTGTGCCATTCCATATCAAAGAAATCTGTTGCATCATAAAGAGGATCCCATTTCAAGAGCTCCAACCGCACATATGGAGAAAACAGAGATGGAACACTTATGGAAACATAAGCATCTCGATAACTAGACAGATATTGGTTCTTCCATCTTTCAAACCTTTCTTTCACAATTTTAAGATTTGCATACTCTTCAGATGCATCACTAAATATTTCTTCAGCAGTTTGGATCAGCTCATTCCTGCTAGAAATATATGCATTACTCTCACTATCACTCTCATCAGTACTTAATTCTCCTTCAATCTGCAACAAATTATCCATTTCCATAGATGCAATTCTTTTGGACTCAGCCCGAGCTTTTCTCAGTTTTCTTGACTCTGCCCTCCTTGTAAAATCCATGCGCTTCTTTAAGTTGATGTCTCGTCCAAACTCATCTAATTCAACAGGTAAATCTGCACTTTCTCGAGCAGCAGCAGTGGCAGCCTGGGCAGCAGCAGTAGCAGCAGCTACATAAGCTGAACTAGATCCTTTACTTAAAACTGCAATTGCTGCATTGACAGCAGATTCCACTTCATTATCATCATCTGCTATATCATCAGCTCTTCTTTCGACAACAGCTAAAGCTCGCTTCTCATGGAGCTTCTGCATTTGTTCCTCCAATTCTTCAATTAAAAAGGCCTTGTCATTCAAGAAATCACACATTACCGAAATAAAGTCTCGGAGCTGTTGCATGAAGTTGTACTTGTCATCAGCTGCGTTCAGTGACTTCTCAAGGCTGGAAATTTCAGTTAGAGATTCAGTGATATTGGTGTCTGTCCTGACCAATGAATTCGTAGTTATTTTGTGAGATTCCTTGAGCCTATTGATGGTCTCCTGCAGAGCTCGGGATGCAACCTCGGCCTGCTGAGATATGGACAAAACCTCAGCGCTCCTTGAAGCACCATAGGAAGCTGAGGTCATGCTTGCCGAGGTCTGATGAGCAACTCCAGGGTAGATACTAGGCTGTGGATGGAGCGGAATAGGAGCGATGCTGTAATTAACTCGCTGAGAGGAAGTGTCATCGATTCTCTTTCCGAGTCCTTTTCTGAACTGTTCTTCCTCCCATTTCCTCTCCTCTTCATCCTCATCGTCATCAATATTAATGTCTCCTTTACTGAATCCACCATCCATCTTTCTTTCATCCGTGATAGTAAGCCTCTGATCAATGCTCTCAAAAACTCCCTTCTTCAACTTGTCATCTGCCTTAGTACCAAATAAAGAAATCCTCTCTTGGAAATCAGTGTCCTCTTCATCACTTGAACCGTCAGCAGAAGGGCGACTACTTGGCATACCACCATCAAGGGATATGAAATCTGGAGCAGGTTGTCGTGGTTGCTGAAGTTGTTGTCTCTTTGCACGAATGGCTTTTATAGTTTCTGGATCAGGAATAGTCGGAAACTTCGCCCCTGTAAGTGAACCACCATTACTATCATCTTCTTCCAACTCCTCTTCTTCCTCCTCCTCCTCGTTCGTTTCCTGCCGTTTCAGCACGACACCCTCCTGGTTGTCCCTACCTGGTGATGTCGGCTTTAGGAAGCCTTTAAGGACGATTACAGGTTCAGCCGGCCGATCAGACTTCCTGAGTTTGGGCTCTGGCACAGCAGGCGCCCGCTGGGACCGCGGTATGCTTCCCAGAGGCCGGGCGTTCTTCTGAAGCTCGAGGAGCCGCTCCTTGGTATATTCACCGACCTGCGGCTGGACATTGGAAGGGATAGAGGAGGCCAAACGCGAACCCTTCGAGCGGTCCTTCGAGGATGTGAGCTTGTGGGCGGAGGCAGCGCCTGCGGAAGAAGAGGGGGTCCGGGAGGGGCGGCGGTCGTTGTCCTCCTCTTCGTCGTCAGCGAAGCTGAGCCGCTTGGGGGCTTCCTGCTTGGAGGCCTTGGGCTTGCTTAGGGTTAGGGTTTGGCTCTTAGTGGAGGGACTTGGAACGGACTTCTCCTCGGCGTTAGCATCATCGGACTCGGAGCGGCGTCGAAAGTTCTTAGCTCTGCTGCTATTCATCGATCCAAAAAACTACAGCGTTCCCTGCTAATCAAGAACGACACAAAATTGCCGTGATCTTTCTTCCTCTTGAGGAACCCCCAGCGAGCAGAAGAAATGAGCTCACCTGTAGATCAATTCACCGGCCTTTTCTCCCCTCCGTTTCCTTCTCGATCAAGCCGATTGCCTTCTCGGGGTTTCAGATTTGGCGTGACGGCGTCGCCTGGTCGCGTGCGAGATCGGCGGGGGGACGAGGAGGAGGCAGAAAACAGTGTCTCTGAGAAGGGTTATAATTATCCTACGGGCAGAAGACAAGCCTGCAGCCCACTTTGACGCGTCAAATTGATCTGAACCGTCTATTATAAGGGTTATAATTATTCGATTTAACCGAAAATCGAATTAAACGAAATAATAAAAATTATCGGTTCTAAACCATAAATCAGCATCTAAAGTTCAAACTGTCAACATCTAAATTTCAGAAAAATCAATTTAGTAATTTTTAAACCTTTTTTTATTTTAATGGCCAGGGTATTAAGCTAATAATCATATTAATACTTCGGCAATAACAAGATTAACCATCAACAAGAATTTTCCTTCTACATAAATATGAATTAAGACACAGACCATCCGTTAGACAAAGAATATAATTCGAGTAACAAGAAAAGTAGAGATAAACCTCAAAATAATAACTTACAATTTATCTCGTAAGAGAAGAGAAAGAAAAGCGAAGCAAATAAACAGTAAACAGAAATAGTTTTGAAGACGAAGAATTCAAGAGGCAAGTATTCATTTGCTCCTTTCCAATCTTTGAATTTATAATTACGCCAGTTATAATGAACTTATTCAACAACGAAGCAAATCAATTTGAGCACAAGAATCACCCATGTTGCATAGTTGTTGAGACGAATGGAATGGATTGTTTAAGATCATGATGGCTGTTTTGCAGAAGTAAGTTCCTCTTCGAACATGCAGCAACATTTTCCATTAAATGGTTCGATTTTCTACACCTCTGCAACGAGAAATGGGAATCCCCTGAGAAGGAACATATTTGTTAGTTGGGCAGCATAACAACACGAATCAAATCAGAGCTAATTTTCTTGGGCTTTCAGCTGAAATCTCAACTATTAGATCCTTTTAAATCAATTTAGTGCATTAAAATAACATCAACTATTAGATCCTTTTAAATACTAATTAACTTTTAGCTGATCGCACAACTAGCTGCAGCTTACATTCAGATAAGTATGTAGAGATCAAAATCAAGGTAATGCGCATTAGTGTGAAGATAATACAGGCACAAATGTCAAATGCAGCAACTCACAATTTGAAAACACAATACGATATTTTTAATGATTCAAAAGCTGGCATGTTGTGGGCTGTTTTCCAAATTCTCATAATGGATCACCGAGGTCATTCTAATATACCAAGAGACACTGTGATTTCCACTTTCCAAGTGTTGTATAGATGTTATACCTGTTTGACTTAAACCGACCCCATAACCAACCTGTTAGTCCTAAAACCCCTTTCCTCTCTCTTGAACATCCTGTGCACAGCCATTCCATACTGTTCACAACCTACTCACCCCTCTACCCTTTGATTCTGCAAGACATGCAATGACCTCATCTCCACAATATTTGGGCAACTCTGAATTGCACCACTACTGCTATTCTAGGTATCGTATCCTACTCTTCGAATTGACTAATTCTGGAGGTGACTGGCCTGACCCCATAGAAGTTTTCCATCGGCCACCAAGGTAAATCCAAAAGCGCAAGCGTCTCATCGCCCAGCAGTCAACGTCCCAGATTTTTCGTCCCACCAGAGGAAATCACCCTGCAGTGCGTCGTAGCTGAGGCTCGAACCATAGGTGCTTGGGAACTATTGGAGCGTCGTTGTCGCTACACTACCCCTTGTTCCATGATCCAATCTCATCGAGGAGTAAGATAAAGCCACAATATCTGGAGATTACCATGCAATGCAAAAAATCAATGTGAAAATGCATCATGGGCTCACAGTCCATTGCTTGTGTCGATGAATCTGTATTTGCACATTAGCTGTTAAAGATGATTACAGAAATCATAATGAGTTGGTAATTCTCATGCAAATTAGGTGCTCTTCTAGGGCTCCACATTTTGCAGATCTGACAAGATCCAAGCAAATACCCAACATATCATGTATTCTTCCAGATCTCTTCCCACGGACATTACTCAGGGATCTCATAGGAACCTAGTGTTCTTGATCTTTCACCTTCTTGGTCTCACATTGACCAAGCTTTCTTCTAGATCTTCACATTTTGCAAATCTTGCATGAACAAACAAATCTAATGCGGATTGATAATTCTTCTCAATCTTTGCCTTGTGTAGATCTCACACAGACCATACATACTTCTAGATCTTTGCCTGTTAAAGAATCATTCAGGCAAACCCTTTTAAGATATCACATAGACCAACTGTTCTAAATCTTTGACTTCTTTGGTGTCACACACACCGATCAGAACTTTCAATAGCCAGGCAATGGTCTTATGATAGCTAATGTGGATTTAAAAAAAGCCTAGTCTCACAAGCAAATTTAAAAGACTAATTAGCAACACAGGTGCCAGGAATAAGTCACCGACTCTTCAACCTATTGACAATGATCTTGGTATAGGCAGCTTGCTCTAGGTGTGGAGATTATACTAGGATCTATGAGAAGAAGCTCCTCTAATTGAGCCATAACCAATGGCAGAAATTTTCCATCTTGGGGCAGATAGATCTGGGATTTCCAAGTTGATCAGCTTCAAATTGATCCACCTCTCAAACTGATCAAGTAGTTATGAAGAAGAAAACATGAATGAGAAGAAAACAGATTTATGAGTTCAGTAGAACAGCAATGTTCACAGATTTGCCATGGCGACACTACAAGGAGCAGAGAAAAGTACTGGCTAGACTTACAGAATGAGAATACCTACCTAAAAGGCATGGTTGGGAAGTTGGTTCATGTTCTACACATCAATCTTGCAGCCCATATAGCCTTACTAAACACGAATTGAAGAATTATAGGATGAAAGAAGAACTATAGCTCAGATTCCAGATTGGGAGGAAATGAAAAAATAATTCAAGTCCTAAACAAAATAAGCAAAAAAGACCTTGAAACCTTTCAGGCTCTTTCTAATTTTCTATATATGATAGTAGTCTCAAACCAGTCAAACAAGAAGTCTGTAACAAATTGAATTTCTTTATTTCCTTCTTTTTGGAGGGGGAACTCAAATATATTATGTTGGCTCAAGAGGTTTTCCTGAATGAAGTTTGGTTCCATGATCTCTAAATTTCTTCTTAAGAAAGATTGTATACATCCAAACTTTAAACCAAAGTTGCCTCATCTCAACTTGGATCCAATGACAAGTTTTCTCAAGTTATTATTTCAATTTATTGAATATATTATATATGTATTGATTATTTTTCTCAAGTGCTACTACTATAATTGGTCAAACCAGAATTTGATCTCAAGACTTCTCAGAAAGCACAACAGCCAAAACCTTTGTTAGATAGTTATGGCTTTTGGATATTTTATAAAGCTTTCCATGTCATGAGTTGCAAATCCAATCTAGCAAAAGCGACATGATAGAAAAAGTACTAAACTTTAAACATTTGCAGATACTTTAGCTATTTAAATGCAGGTAAAATAGTTATCTAACCTGCCTCCACGTGAGAAGTAATCACTATCCAGAGAAACAGCAAGAGCAATAGCCACAGCTCTTTCAGAAAGAGTCAATGGGCGGACAACTTCAAATTCCTGAAACAAAGACAGCATAGGTCACGTGACATGGAATTCATAGATCTACAAACAATTTAGTTGCACTAACACTTGAACCAGGTCCGTTGCTAGGAAGTGAATCAGCATCCCCAAATCGAACCACATATTGACCAGCATCAGTGAAGAGCTGCAAAGAAACAAAAAGATAACAAACTAGTAGAAAGTCAATTTATTCATATATAAAACACACCAAATGAAGATTACCTCTAAACCAACACCTCTCCAGTTACGATCAATTTGTGCCAGCACATTGTCATCTTCATCCCTTAGCGTGAATGTCCAATTCCAGAAACCAGGATTTTCAACCACAGCAAATTGCTTGTTTCTATAGATTCAAGATAACGACAAAAAAAGAGTAGGCAAATAAATATATTTTTAGTCACAAAATTGAGAAAAGGGAGGTATGGCACAATTTGAAATTATCATCGGATCCTAAAAATTGACTTAATTAGAATCCATCTTTTGCTCCAAAATTTTCATTTAATGTGTCATTCATCTCCCTATAGATGCATTTTCCTATATAAATTATTTTACATACTTCTCTGCTATATAATTAATACATGTGTTCTAGATTCATAGTTTTCTTATTAAATAATTTTCACTTACATTTTATGTAGGATATTTCTTTTTTTCGACAAAAATGGATGTTCTTTAAACCAAAATGGATGTTCTATTTTATTGCATTATATGGTATCGAAAGCAAAATCAGTCAAAATCAGCTTAGTGACCTATATAACTTTGTGCAGCTTCCGACTAAAAGACTTTGATGTTCCAAAATGAACGATAATAAATGAAGAAAACAAATATGAAATGTGTGCCAAAAGGTATTCTTTCAACATTAATTCTTGCTCAGATCAGGAAATGTGAATCAGTAAATATTTTTTCATTATTTATTGGTTAGATTTCTTTTCTATGTTAACCTTTATCTAAGCAAACAGAATAATCCTTCCTATCATGATAGGATCTTGGTAATTAGCCTTATGCTCAACCTAAAATTCATTAGCTAAGCCTTAGGAAATTACAACATCTGAAATCCTTAATACTTTTGTTCTCACCTTGGACCTGTGTTCAACTAATGGCAGGCCTTGAGTTATGATTAAGTCTAGAGTTCCAAATAATGTGTTTACAGAGTGTGCCATCAATTACCTAGAATATATATATATATATATATATATTGGCAGTTGGCATCAGATAATTAAGATCACATTGGAAAAACAAAATAAAGGAAATACCATCATTTTCAGTATGCAAAAGAACTAGATAAATCAAGTACCCTAAGTACAAATCATAAATTCTCCGCCAAAGATGCCAGCGTCTGTGAACTACACCAACTTCCTATAGGAAAAGGAAGCTGAAACTGTTTAACAATCTGTAATTGTTTGAGGTTATATACATAGATGCCACTCAACATAACTTACTTACCTTACCATCTACTTCAGCATATATTGTGCTGTTTATCCACCAAAAGGGCCTGTGAACCTAAACCCAAAGTAGATACAGTGAACACAGTGTTAAGTTTAATGCAATATACTTAAACTAGTACTTAATGTTTTTAGAACATGATGGTAATTTCATACCCTTAATACTTCATTACCCATAGCATCAAACATGTAAGCGACAAATGGGCGTCTTCCACGAAGTAGCTAAGAGGCACGTTAAAATAATAAGACATTCAGAAAAATATTAAGATGGGTTATGTAAATCAAATTGGTTTATAAGGAGTTCTAGAACCACATAAAATAAAACACAAACAATAAATTGTATAATTTAACTTATGGATGAACACTGAGCATGGTTTAAAATATAGTACCATGACATCCCAAAATTGTATTTATATTTGTTGGTTGATATTAGTATGTTGATTATAGAGACCGCAGAGCAGTACGAGTGTTGATGAGCAAAGGTGCTAAATTCAAGAAGGCTGTTAAGTTGCTGCAAGAAGTATAATGAACCTTGTTTAGGCACTATGTGAGATTATTGCATCGCTCTAATGATGGGCATCAATGACCAGATTATAAAGGTGGCTAAAAGGACAGATGAATTGTTGCAAGTGTAATCTACCAATCTCTAGCTACCACTCAAGGCACTCATATGAATGTTGTCTTGAGAATCCTGAGAAAGCTGAAATGAGCTCTAGGAAGAGGATTTTCTCATGTAAGAGCAAATGGAGTGATGCAGCATCTACCTAAGCAAATAGCCAACATTGATTCAAATGCAACCTTACTAAACTATCAACTAACACAATTCTGTGTTAGTTCACAACAAAAACACAATTGTTTAAACATTTTAAAGTTTATGTTTGAATTGATTTTAAGTGAAATTTAGGATAAAATTGTACTATACATGAAAAAAGTTCAGGATACACTATTAGTCAACCCAACATAAAATAAAGAAAAACTTATTTCCAATACTTTAACTCGATCGTTAAGCAAATAATGAAGCAACTGTACATGTCATGTGCTAGCTAGCGAACTCAAAGATAGACTCAGTTAGTATAAAACTTCAATATGAGAATACTAATATAACATTGCACATGATAGAAAAGTTGCGTTAATGGTTTATCAAATCTGAAGTGGGAAACAAGCAACAATCCAAACAACAAAGGCAGAAAAAAAGTATAGTAAATCCACATTCAGCTCATTAGCTATCAACAATGAAGATGCTGGATTCAAGATTGCATACCTGCCTGAAGATGACATTACTTTTCTCTTGAATGAAACCAACAGGCTGAGGAAAGAGGCAAAATTAATAAACAAAGATTTCGACAAAGTCAAACAACTAAGCTCAGTTTCATAGAGAAAGAGAGAGCTTTTTACATACTGATTGAGGATAACAAGGGTCCATTATTTGATAGCGACTCTCCTGCAACATAAGAAGTATATGGATAAGGATCATTTTTCTCTAAGGACGAAAAATTAGCAAAACAATTCTTATAAATGATGGTTTGGGAACATTCTCTAATATTTCAGTGTAACACTGATTCCAGTCTTTGGTCAGATTGAGACAAGCTCTGTACCATACCTACCCTTACCAATATGGATTGGTAAGAAATGGCGCACACAATATAATTTCACTCTGACTTGCAATTTTTCTACAGTTTTTTTTCTCTCCAGCATGTGATTCTGCTACAGCAAGATTTTTATTCCAATATAATTCTAATCATCACCATCAAAGTGTCAAATTGTACTTGCCCCAACTATTTAGAGTCAGTTTTATGAATTTTTTCCCTCCATTGAGCTCTACATAAGACAATAGCACTAATAATATACAAATTAATAATATTATTTTTATTGTATTGACTATTGTCTGGCCAATCCACCTCTTTTCGCCTTCCACACTAATAGATTTAAATCTTCTTACTATAAAATTCATTGGTCATTTTTTATCATGTACATATCATCTAAACCTATTTTCTCTCATTTTATAATCACCTCCTTACTAGAAAATCATACAAGCATGCTACCTCATGTTAAAAATGCCTACCTCATCTTTGATCATGATAAACCATACACCTAAAACTCCTCAAGCTAATTAACTTTAAGGGTGAACTTGAATTTTCTAAAGGATAGTAGCAAAGTTAACTAGATGACCAAAAGGAGCCTCAAAATTCTCCCATGGGAAATAATTAACTTTGCATAAACAAAGTAAAAGCTTCTAACAGATTAATTTCACAAAGAAGATTTAAGTGCACGAACAATTCACAAGCATATTGGAGAACAGAAACTACATATGCTTCATGCAAAGTTTACTCCAGTTACCTGTTCAAAAGAGAACATGACGTTTGCCCACTCTATGTCTCTCACAATAATCAAACTGTCTCTGGAAAGAAGTGGTGAAAGTTTGACCTAGAAAAAGAAGGGGAAAAAACAAACAATCACCAAATCCCAGGTCTTGCAAGGACAGATTCAAAATATGTACAGTACAACAAGGGAAAAAAACATAGACAACCCTTATTCAAAGAATGCTTTTGGGATTTTTCTTAGCATCTCCAACAGAACTGTAATCTGTATGATATCAAATCAGATCTAGATGAGTTTCGCATCACATTGATGGCATGTAAAATATACTACATTGATAAAAAGTTGCCTATTTGCATTACCAGACAGTTTAGCAGCATGGAGATCCTACTACGTCTAAAACTATACTAGAACAAGAAACTAAACTTAGAGGTTACAAACGCAAGCATATCCTAGTGGAACTCACAGCTACTAAGATAAGAAAACCACCATGCACAGTTCTGTAAACAACAAAGCTTTCTTCAACCTGATTTGGCTTTCCTAATTTTAACTTACTAAAGGAGAACTAGAAAAAAAAAGGTAACAGAGAAGTGCCACCGACTTTGCCACTTGGTGCAGGTTGTCTCTTTCTTCTCCTACTCCTTACTTTCTCCTGTTGCTTTTCTTCAATCCAAAGCCGTGCAGCCCTGCTAAAATACTGTTTCTTCCCAGCTGGGCATGAAAAACAACGATGAACAATTAACCGACTATTCAGCCCCATTTGCAAGCTTCCTATTTCGCATTTTGGATCAGATGAACGTCCCCACATAGTTGTGATTCCCATGCCAAATGGCTGCAAGAGTTCACGAAGGACGTTTCCTGGCGGAGGGTAACTGCTGCTCACGGCATATTTCACCAATTTCTGAGAACCCTGATTCCGAAATGCCAAAAGAGAAGGAATTGCTTCTGTAAACTTGATGGGAGGAGAAGCAATCCATTTCTTCAAACACCTCATCTGATAACCGACCACACTGTCAAGAGTCGTGATTCTAATTGTGGAAAGAGGAACGAATGCTTAGCGAGCCGTCATCCCTCGCCTGCAATGCCCTCGGAGATTCTCAACTACTCGATGGCCCCTCAAAAAGATCTTTTTCTGCAGCTAATCAACGAGACAAAATGCAGTGAGGATGGTAATCGTCAATCTCCAAAGTTCGGCGACAACGGAAACAACGAAGGGAAAGAACTGGAAGACGAGAGAACCACAAAAAATCTCCAAATCGACGAGGAAGGAAGGGAACATACCTGCAAATCAGTTCGCCTTTCTTCTCCCCGCCCTCGTCGACCGATCCTGAGGGTTTTAAATGGAAAGACAAAGGGAGGGATCGTGGGCGAAGGCAGACGGAAACGGGCCAACACTTCTCTTATGCCGAACTTGGTTCGAGTCCAACTTATTTTTTAATTAATTTTTTTTTTAAAAAAAAAAGAAAAGCATAGAAATTTTTAATTCCTTAAATTTTATCTTTTATTTTTAATTTTTATGAATTAGTTAGCTGGGCCATCTGCCGGCTGGATTTCCGCAAACAAATAAAAAATATTTATTTATCAGTAAATAAATCAGTTGACAAATTCCATCAGACAAAAACATCAAATCAGACCAAACTCCATCAGAAAATATGGCTCCCTTTTGACCTTTTCAAAAGAAAATTCGCTAACCGCAAACAGACTTCAACAGTGATAAGCTTGTGGCGACGGAGGCTGAACATGAATCCACAATTCACAACTGACCCAATAGAAAATCATTCACAACTATACAGCTCTCGGAAGGTCTAAAAAGTGGACTACTGAATCATACAAGCGAAGCGGAGGTTGTGTAGTACAAGGATCATACGTGCTTCTTGCATGGAGGATAGTCCAGAGAGCTGCCATCAATTTGGCTCTTCTTCCTGTGAAATATGCTGCTGAGGTTTTGGAAGAGTGACTTTTTCGAGGAGGATTGTTTCATGACCTTGCGGCTTCCATGAGTCTTCTCTAATGTCTTCACATTGTGCGCCACGGGTTTCGGTGGCAATGTCTCTGTCGAAATCTGTGGTTCGGCCAGTATCATTGAGGCAGTCTCAGCGGCCCTCTTCAGTTCCTTCTCGCGCCACTTTTTCAGCTCTCCTTCGACAGCCTTCTTGGCAGCCTCAGCCATCTCTGCCCTCTTCAGTGCCTCCTCCGTGGCAGTCTCCATGTCTTCTATCTCCTTCCTAGATGCATCAAGTTTCTTGATTGCTTCAGCCTCGCTTGCACGCACAACTTCCACCTGGGCTAATGCTGCAGCAACTTTCATCTCTGTCAGTTTCTCGGACTCTTCTGCTTTCCTGGTTAATGCCTCGTACTCTTCTTTTGAGATGGTTACGTTAGCTCCAGACTCAGAAGCTGATGCCTGAGCAACATTTGTTTTCAAAGATAGCTTTTTGATGAGATCAAGAGCTCTTGTCTCCGCTGCTTTTGCCTCTTCAGCGCTCTTCAAGGCAACCTGTAACTTCTCTTCTGCTTCGACCAAAGAAGTTTGAGCTACCTTCGCTTCACCCCTTAGCTCTTCAGCACTCTTCTCAATTTCTTCTGCTTCCTGCAATGCAGTCTGCGATTCAGAAGATAGCTGCTGTAGAGCGGACACTAAATCTTCAGATGCTAAAGTAGCTTTTGATTCTGCAATCACAGCTGCCTCAAGCTCAGCTCTGCAATTCTGAAGTTTGACGTGAAGGTTACTGACAACAGATTCAGTTTCTGAATCTTTCTCTTTGAGTTCTGCATGCTCTTCCTGTACAGCTTCCAACTCAAGCTTCAGTGACTCCACTAAACTCCTTAGTGAACTCTCTTCTTCAACAAGTTTCTGAAGCATCTCTTTAGCTCCATCAAGTTCAGAAGTCAATGTTGTAACAAACTCGGAACCTGAAATCCGGGCATCTTCTAATTCCTTTTGTACAGATTCAATCTCAGCATTGGTCTCAGCCAGTTTAGCCTCAAGGTTCTTATCAACCTCGGGATCAAACTCTTTCTTCAAAGATGCCAATTTCTTTTCAGCTTCCTCCAGAGCTTGTTTGTAAGATTTTGGGGTGGCATCTTTCTCCCTTTGAATTTTTAAGTACTCTTGTCGAGCTTGATTGGTAGCAAGCTTCACGTGCATGAGTGAATCCTGAGCAGCTGAAATCTCTTTCGAAAGCTCAGCAACCCTGTTAGTGTTGGCATCAAAAGACTTCTTTGCCTCATCTTCTTGCTGAATGGCATTGAGCTTCGCCTCCATGGACGCATCAAATTCTCTTTTAACTGTTCTAAGTTCTTGCTTTGCTGCATCAAGCTCTGCAATGGCAACTGCATACTGCTCCCTTGCATTGTCAAATTCCTGTTCCCTGCCACTATTGTTGCCAATATTTTCAACAGAAGTCGCATCTTCAAGTTTCTTGGTTTGACTTTTTGCATCCTCTGTTGCTTTTAAAGATGATTCCTTTGATTCATTTATCTCATTTAGTTTCTTGGTCAGTTCCTCGACAGTTCTTTTAGCACCCTCCAACTCAACAAGCGCTTGGATCCTAGTTGTTTCAGCATTGTTAAGTTGTTCCTTGTACTTGTTAAGCTCTTTTTTAGCCAAGTGAAGCTGGGTCTCCTTAGCTAAAGCTCTCTGTTAAATGATGCAAAAGGTCAACCCACAATATCTGCAAGAAAATAATCGACAACTGTCCATACACAAACTAGATTACAACTGTCCATATACAAACTAGATTACTATAACTTATATATCCAAATAGCATCATGACAAAATAACCCAATCTAGCTTCGCCAAGAGAGAGAGAGAGAGAGCCCTTGACAACAGCATTGTAACTAAATTACGAAATCTAGTTACTAAATGTATAATGCCAATGATATAATAACTTCTTGAACAATCCTTTATGACCTTATGTGGAGCCGCAGTGAGAAATACTCTTAGAGATCTAGGATTTTTCAGATTAAAGACTAAAATTTAGCAGCTAAAACAAACATCCTACAGCTTATATATGGAGAATTCAAATGTACAGTTGGAGATAATTTTATAACAAAGAGGACAAGAACAGCTGTGGGCAACCTTTGTATATTATATGAAGTCACAGTGACCACTTCATCATCTTCAACATTGTTTATGTTTGGTATGATCTTCAATACGTTTAAATGCCATTTAGAAAAACAAACATACTGAACCTAAATAGAATACAAAAATGGAAAGTATACCTCGATAGGTGGAGCTTTTGGTTTTCTCACTGTCGACCTGTCCGAAGTGAATGCTACCTCACCAAAGAGGCTGACAGCAGCTTTGACAGATTGAAAAGGAGCTCTTGTGTCTATCTCAGCTTTGGGTGTATCAATGCAAGTTTGTTGAAGTTGTGTTCCCATGCCAGTTATCTTAACTTATGACAGCACTGCACAATGGTCAAGAAGGAATTAAATTTCCAGATTAGTAAAAAAAAGAACGTTCCTAAGAGACTCAACCATAAACAGTCTAAAATTCACTCAAGTCCGCAAATTTGGCTAAAAGAATTCTGTGCTAGAATAAATAATAAGAGTCTCACAATGATTATGCATTTTACAGATCAATTATCCTACTTGGGTTATATACACGTGACTGTATTCTATAATTAACTAAATATATGTTTTGCTCTTAGTTTGATATCAGAGTCATAAACCAATGTCAGCGAGTTGAAGGAATGTTGATGAGTGTGTCCTCGCCTCAGTCACACTTCAACATTCATAGTTCATAGTGCTTCTAGAGGTATACAAGGCGTCTTCTCCCAGCTGCCTAGCTATTGTGGTATGAAATGAGCTATCTTTTCCCACACCATTTAGGAAGCAACTAATTAAGAGCATTCAAAGACACGTCCGTGCAACTCATAATACGTTCAAAATATCAGTATGAATTCAGAAACATGGTGAAACAAAAAAAAAATGCAAATTAATATGATGAATGGTGGCAATAATATCTCTATCATAACGAAGTGAAAATAGCACTGGTATATTAACTAAGAAGTCTAAATGGAAAAAAGATTAAGTAGATAGAAGCAATATATTGCAATGAAGCAGTGAGACAAATTGCATATTAATTAGCAATTTCTTAGAAAGTTTAGATTGATTAATGATATGTGCACATTGCTGCTCGGTAGAAGTTTCAACGATCAACACACAAATTGTCTGTCTCCCAGGTAAAGGAGAGATTTCAAAGGCTTTCTACAAATAATTACAGGTAAAGTAAATGTAGGTCCATTGAGTGCAGATCTGAAGAGCCAAATTGAGAGATTTTATGATAGATACCAACAAAAAAAAAAAAGATTAACGTCATTTCCGCGAAGTGTTCTGTTTGTTGTTGTTGTCCTGCAGCCAGATAAACATAGGAAAGAACAAATAATTTTTCAGAAAAGTATTAGTTTTTTTTTTCTTATCCGGAATTTTTTGCAAGTTGATGAATAAGATCATTCCATGTTTCACGAGCAAGCATCGCAAAAACTCTCTTTTCACCAAAAATGTTACTTGATTTGACAAGATCACGAAACGAAAGCAGCTAAACGCGAAATAAATTCCTCATCTTTCCATCGGATGAGCTGGCCAACCAAACAAACAACGCAAAATGAAACCAGTACTAAGCACGAGAAAAACGGTAAAAGCGTCACAAAATCAAAAGAACGCCAGGGGAGACCCGGAAGAGGATCCCAACCGAGGATCAGATCATTCCGTGAGGTTAGAAACGTAAGAAGGAGATCAGAGAGCAAACCCTGGGAGCAAATCGGCGCCCGAGGGCTTGGCGCGCGGAGACGACACGCGATCGGGATAGCAGACGGGACGAAAGGAGGAGCGCATGCGCCAGGTCGAAGGAAGACCAGAGTCCGGCGGCGTCACGGGGAAAGGGATCCGCGTGCGTCGCCGGAGGGATGGAGGGAAGAGAGCGAAAGTGACAGGGCCAGGAGGTAAAAGAGCGAAAGAGGACAAAGGCGAGAAAGCGAACTTGAGGTAAAGCGGGATCGTCGGGACGTACGTTTAAATTTAATCACAAAAAAATAAAAAAATAAAAAAATTCCACGACCGCTGTCACGACGGAGACAGCGACGAATAATCATTTTGGTTTTAATTGGACAACACAGTGGGGGCCTACTTCACAAGACACGAAACAGCGGTCAAATTTAATTGAAAACCAATGACTTTCTAAAATATTATTATTTGCCAAATATAAATTTATGAGATCCAATCATTTTTTTTTCAGATTAAATGTTGGTCAAAACTTAATTTTGTATTTTTTTTCTCTATAGTTGATATATCAATAATAAAAATTTAATGGAAAAATCATATTAGAGATTCTAAAGAATAATGCATCATTTTTTTGAGACTTAATTATTTTTTAAAAACTTATTTTCAGAACACATTATATAATTCCTCATATCATACCATTCAAACCATGTGTCCTAAATACTCCGAATTAATATTATTTTTCTTTTTTTACACTCAATTAACTTTTTATTTTTTTATTTTGAAGAAACTAAAGGTATTTTTAAAAAGCGAGAGGTATTAAATAAAATATGGTCGACCAATTCAACTGATCAACCTAAAAGCAAAATTGGCCATATCAAATCAATATAGTGATTTTGGTTAGATTAATATAGCTTTTAAAAAAAAAATCTAAAGCTTTAACGTGGCATTAAATCCAAAGACCACATTGCACATGATACAAATGAGATTATTTTTTTTAAGCATAATTATAATAAAGACGAGGGCGAGAGAGATCTTGAAATGAATTGAGCAAATTTATACAAATGCATTTTTTACTTCATTTTAATATGCAAAAGAAGAGCACAGACGTGAATGCTTGCACGGTACACTTGAAAATAATTAAATAAATAGCAGAAGCGTACCTCAGGGCATGGGAGCCGTGCAGTACCCACAAGAATCCATTCAACATCTATATCTAAAATAACATGCTGTCTCAGTTTATCTTCTAGACGCGAGTCTCAATGGTGATTAAATAATTCGGTGATACATGCTAAAAAGAATCCTTCATCAATTCCACCAGACAGCTTCGAAAACTTCATTCTCGCTATTCCTCTATGACCTGCTTCAGCCTGTAGTTTCTGGCAACAAAAGCATAAATGCAGAAATTTATTGTGCAGATTCCTGCAAGAGTGTAGAAGAAGTAATCAAGGTGCCCCTTATTCAGATCATCTGGGAGCCACCCAGGATTTCCGTCGCTTGCTGTAGCAGCAGAAACGACTGTGACTATGAAAGAGCTCAAGTAATTTCCCAATGCAGTTGAGAGCAAGGCGAATGCCGTGCAGATGCTCCGCATGCTATCGGGTGCCTGTGCATAGAAGAACTCGAGCTGCGTGATGTAATTGAAGACCTCCGAACCTGAGACAATAAAGTACTGGGGAAATTGCCACCCTATGCTTATCAGGTGACCATTCTTCACACTCTTCAATCTAATTGTTTCGATAAATCCAGCTGTCAGCATCGCAATGATCATCGTAAAGCGGCCAATTCCCATTCTCTGCAGATTAGTAAGTCCAGCTCCATTTGGAGTGAACCTTTCGACTACTGGGGCTATAACCCTGATGTAAATGAAAACCCAGATCATGACACATATCACTCCGAAGGAGGAAAGTGATGCAGGGGGGATGGTGAAGGATCCAATCCTTGTGTTCATTGCATTACCCTGTTGGATGAAAGTGCTATTCATTTGAGTGCATGCTGCAGTATACACAACACTTGTTGCCCAGATTGGTAGCATCCGCAGAAGTATCTTCAGCTCCTCCACTTGAGTTACAGTGCAAATGGTCCATGAACTCTGAGCACAATCATTGCTTCTCTCCAGATTTGAAATAGTAGCTGCCTTGTCAAAGAATCTGAAAACACAAGCTCCGAAATAGTTAACTACAGCTACATGAGAATGCTTATCCAATTGCAGTTCAAAGAGAAGATCAAATTTTAAAACACCGTGTGCTAATTCCAGAACTTAACCACTTCATAAACATAGCAGTTGAATGATTATAACTCAATGCAGTCCACATGATTAATCTTTCAAAACTGGATTCTAGCAACAACTGCAATAGGCTAAACATGTGCAGCTACAAATAAGTATCCATATACTTTCTCATTATGCAGAAATAGGGTAGTAGACTTAGTGACGACATAGGCAAAATGCCTTTGGATAACTGGTAATTTCTTTGAATTGTGATTGAAAAAGAAACTATATGGTACTTCAATGAATGCGTTGATTTATTTGATAACTGGTTAAATGACTTTCTGATCCAGATGCAAAATCTGCCAACATAATACCTGAATTCGTCAGTATGTGCCAATCGCCTCTTGCTCGATTTCTCTTGGTTTACCGCGTAAAGCAGATTAGGTTCTGTTGGAGTTTCCACGTGCATTTTCCTTACAGTAGCTACAATAACCTGAAGAAGACTCTTCAAAGGACTGCCAGTTGGCATCGTTAACTTGTATGTTGATGTTCCAAGTAAAAAGCCTCCAGAAGCTAGAGCCATGCAAAATGTTGAAATCCCAAATCCAATTGCCCAGCTGACATTTTCTTGTATCCAAACTATGAGAGTACCAGAAATGAGCAGTCCTGACATGGAACATACGTAAAACAAACTGAAGAAGGATACTTTCTTTCTCATTTCTATCGGGTTCTCCTCATTAAATTGGTCTGCACCGAAAGGCAGCAAGGCTGCTCTGATTCCACCAGTCCCAAAGGCAATAACATATAACCCAGAAAAGAACACAAACGTCTGGAATGCAGATGCAGGTTGACATGAACTTCCATCACACGAGGGAGGTGTTAATGACGGAATAGTGGCAGATAAAGTAACAATCACCAACCCCTGCAGACATTAGAAAGCAAAACCATAATATTATTATGATAACTAACAAGTATTTCAAGAACATTTAGTGAAATGTTTGAGTGTAGGTTACATACAAGTAGGTACAATATGATGGATATTACGATTGTCCTGTAATTTCCAAAATAGGTGTCGGCAAGGAGGCCACCGAGCAGTGGTGTGAAATAAGTAGTTCCACCCCAAAAGGAAACATTTGCAGCACTTGAAGAAATAGGCCAATGAAGGACAGAACCAAGATATAAAACTAAGTTTATGCCAATACCATTGAAAGTAATACCTTCCAGGAATGAAAATGCTGCAACATCAACATAATATATTACTAACGTTCAAGTATTTTGGAATATATGGTTGTTCAATTAATTTTCATAGGCTGTACTACCAGATATTGTTAGTAACCATTCTTGATAAGACAAAGGCAATCACATGAAGTATGAGAAAAATATAATCAATACTTGCCTAAGATTATTGGTGGTGCCTTGGAGATAGAAGTTACACTTTGTGGTTCAGATCTTTGATCAATCTCCCCAGAACCATTGTCTTCAAAATGCCTTGATGATTGGCTCTGCAATGAGTGTTCAGGTAACTAGTAAGTAATGAACTAGTATCTCTTTTACCAGTCTCTACGAGATCATCATGCTTCTAGAATTTTAGTCACAGTAAAAGCACTCTAAATACTATTGCATCATATTTTGTTTAGCTTTTCAAATAGACATAAAGGGAAACAATGATGTAGCTAGGATTGTTTGAGTTAGATCAGTATCGGCAATGGTCTGTCTCATTTTGTTTTCAAAAAACAATCGTCATCTCACAAAATTGAGGAGAAGTTTTTTTTAAAGGAGAGATTTAAAGAAATTAACTAGAAATTAGTTAGATTAGATTATAAAATTGACACAACTCACTTAAATTTTGTTAAATTGAGAATCGAAATGATGAAACCAAGTTTAATTTGGTCAAAGTGAGATGACTTGAAAAACTTGATCAATCTATCCTTGCCTTTAATCCCACTTGATTTTTATAGAACTCCATAGGAAGAAGAGAGGTTCTATACTTCCTTAATGAAATTGGTTGCACTTGCCACAACTCTAAGATTCACTATAAGATAAAGGAACAATGGCTTATAGAACTCCAAAGGAAGGAGAGAAAATCTTTACTGCCCTTATAAAATTAGTTATCCTCACAACAACTCAAGGTACACCAATCAAGGAACAATGGTTTACCCTGTAAAAATATCCACAAATAAAGGTAACCTCACGAATCTACGCATGTAAAAACAAGAAATTCCGCCCAAATGTCTATTGAGATAGATGTTCTGCAGATCGAGCAACTGAGGTATAAAAAAGGAAAAAAAATAGGGGAAACAGACTATACATGAAGCAAAAGTGCAGGAAAAATACAGAAATTTCAACCATGGAATGGAAATATTAACCCTAGACGGCAAAGGGTTCTTAGGAACCCACTAGCGAATTTACCAACCTATAAGAACAAGTATGACAAAATAAATTCAAGTTTCTTCAGAGGTCGGAACAAGATTTAATTGCTGAATCTCCATCTTTATTCACGATGAGCATGAACAAAACGACTATGAAAAAAGAGTTAGGAAAGGAGATCTGAGAGCCACCTTATCCAGCAGAGGGCTTCTTTCGCCGCTCTCCACAGAAACTCCATCATCGTTCTCCATGGATTTGAGGCTAGCCAAGGA